>JACTOM010000185.1:1677079-1761797 GCA_015832385.1 Elymnias hypermnestra | reverse complement strand
TGAAGGAATAGAGAGTGCACTTGTGTACTATGCCTGCCAATCCGCACTGGAGCAGCGTGGTGGGTCTATGCTCTAAAAACCCTCGCTCCTCGGAGTGAGGAGGCCTGTGCCCAGCAGTGGGACGTTAATGGGCTGCTACTTGCTTTACTTAATATTGCATATATAACGATCCCATAGAAATTTGCCTACAAATACAATATTTATAAATTGAGCACATCATTTTGTTCTAACAATAGTCATATGAGGAACCTTATTATTTATTTAAAATATTATTTTATTTTAAATATACTACCAAGCGCGACTACTAATATTCCTACGATTAACTCTTTGTCAGCTCTTGTTCTAAATTATAGCCTCTGAATCATCGTATTAAATAAAGTGTCTATACATAAACAGTTTAATATTTTCAGCTGAATTCGTATTGTCGCAAAGAGGAAGACGTCTAATTAAGCTCAATGGCTATACTTATTACGTAAGCAGTACAAACGGTCCCAAGGTCAGATGGAGATGTTCGACAAATACACATGGTAAATGTCGAGCAGTGTTATACACTATACTGGACGAAATAGTTTCAATAAAGTCTGAACATAATCATCCACCAATGCATTTAAAATAACAAAAAAAAGATATGGTGAAATAGAATGAAACTTATCAATATAATGTGTTGTTACCTCAGCTATGGTAACACTGGCTCGAAGGACCATATATTTATCAAAAAATAAAACTTTATCCTTTAATTACTTTCATTTTAGAAGTATTATTTTCAAAACGAAGTAATTGTTTTTAAACCACCGATTATTTATATTTAATTTAAGAGATGTCTATTTATAAGCGAATACCATATTTTTACGTGATATAAATGTTTGTATTTGTAATTATTTTAAATAAATTCTTTCAATCTGTTAATTAAACTTTATATTGTTTAAAATTTTTCATTTTTCCAATAAATGGGAGGTCTGCCAGCAAAATCTATACCTTATGTAGTGGTTTTTGTGGTTTTATGGTTACATTAGACTTTACTATCTCCTTTTTCACACTATTATCCAACAGCTCAAATTCCTTTAATATTTGATTATAAATAGAGTATCTTGAGAACATAACGCAACCAATAAAGTTAATTTTCTTAAATTAAATTAGTTTAACTATCCCATTGTTTCAAAAAAGTTTAATAACATAACATTAAAAATTGTTATGCGTATCTATTAACAAAAATTTATTTTTAAACTTTAAATTATCTAACTGGTACGATATTATTGAATATAATTTAAAGTGTTTTCTTTATACCTGTATCGTAAGTTCGTAATTTCTGCCCTATTTTGTGTGACAAAAGTGCCACATTGCCTCCCGATTGATTTTTGACGCATGCGCGCTTTTTTTTATTTTGTTGTAATTTTTTGTCTGGTCTGACGAAAAATTTTGTACGCACCATTGGACGAAAGTATGTCATTGCCATCTGCGTTTTTATCACCCAGACTGTCACGCGGACGGCAATGTCGTATTTTCGGTCCTAGAAGCGTAATATACTATTTGATTATCAATAGCCTATTCAAACATCGTAATGAATACTCAGTTAATTATGAGTAACTGGTAAGGCCCAATTGGAAAACGAAACAGAGGAAGACCGTCTACGAGATGGGCTGATGACATAGTAAAAACAGCTGGTCGGGGATGTATAGAAACTGCACAGAATAGAGATCAGTGGGCGTCTTTGGAGGAGGCCTTCACCCAAATAAGAAAAACAATTAGTTTTAAGTTTTCCAAACCACCTTTTTAGATTCCTCTTATATATTTTGCAAGAAAAAGGCTTTTTATTTTTAATTATTTATAAGAGTAACTAAAACTTGAGCGTGAATATTATAGGCTTTTTTAAATGTTTTTGCAAAAACAATTACAGAACAATTTTAAAAGTGATATGTCAAAATGAGGACATTTTTTAAATCCTGCTTGCACACTTATTGGCTAATTTTTGCATTATATTTTATTTTATGTATATCATCCAAATTATTTACAATTCTCATTGTGTTTAGAAAACATACAACTATTAAGTCTAGTGTATAACCTTATACAATGGTTTTCAGTTGAAATTGTTCTATCAAAGAAGGGCAAGAAAATGATCAAGATAAAAGGCTATACGTATGCAGCAACTCCTTGCGTGAGCATGAAGAAGCGATGGAAATGTTCAACTCACCAGAGTCGTGGCTGTCATGCTTCTGTATACACTGTTGCAAACGAAGTTATACTTGTAACAGGCGAACATACTCATCCTCCACAAATCAAAATAAATAAAAATAGCCTCTTAAACCTGAATACACTTAACTATATGATATAAAATGCAATAATAAGTTGCAATATTCAATTCACTAAGGTCATACGTAAAGACATAACTGTGAGTTAAATAAATTTGCTCTAAAGTTAGTAGTAGCCTACTTATAGCCCTCCTCACTATCAGGAGCTCTCCTCACTTACAAGAGCTCTCCCTCTAAAAGTGAGGTTTTCTTAAAATTATAACAGACAAATGAGCTGGCGTGATCAACGCCGCCCAGGGACACCTGCAACACTAGTTGAGCTGCCTATGTGTTGCCGGTCGAGGAGGTGGGAGTTTTATTGCCTCTTTAACATTTGCATGTGGAAGTCTTGGGGGAACATTGCTGCTGGAAGTTGGTTCCACATTTAGCAGATATGCGGAAAAAAGATCGAGGTGGTCTATACCCTAGAAAACCTCTGGGTTGTAGAGCATAAACCCAACACGCTGCCATAACATGCAGTGGTGCGAGTAATCGCTTTGCTAGCAGAGCCCTCAGGTTCAATCCTCAGTGAGGCGAATTAAGAAAATTTCATTTTCTAAACTGCCTGAATCTAGTGTGAGGCTTCAGCTGTAGCTGGTTACCACTCTACCAGCGAAGTTCCGGTACAATGTGATCACAGTCAAGCGATAACTGGTCAGCAATTTAAAAAAAAACTCCACTATTTAGCCAGCTATCTATATTTCCAGGGATACGTAATTTATCTGACTATATTTTCCTTAAAGGAAAACATAACGATTCATAAAGAAAATTGACTATGGTTCTTATTGCACTGGTTTAAAATAAATAAAAAAAAAAGTGCGTGCGTACAAAATACACATGTCAGAAGTGAAACTTCTTTGGCGAAATATTTTTAAGTCTTTATATTTATACAAATCTAAAACTTCCGATTTCCGAGACTTAGAGGAAGGGAAAAAGGAAGATATGTTAGGAATTTAATGAATTTAATTGTCATTAAAATATTATAAGTGTCAAAAATGAATACAAATATTTTATTGACATCTCAAATGAAGATATGTAAATTAAAATTCCAGGTGTTTTTGTCAATATTAGAAATTATTAATTTTTTTTTTTTTTTCAAAATACTGCATATACTAAATTCTTAAATGATGAGTGGCAAATTAAAATGCCACACATTATTTGTAAATATTAACTACTTAACCTTCAAATTAATTAGCATAAAAAACGCTGCACGTCTTCGTGACGTCAAAAATTTTACCCTCATGCGCCTACAGAAGTTTCAGTTCAAAAAAATCAAATAAATAAGTAATTGTTATTACATTGTATGTGTGAAAGAAGTGAAACTTCCTCGGCTTATATAATGTTATATAATTGAATTATAATAAACTCGTCTTATATATGTTTTTGTCCTAATTTTTCTATGTGTGATTGAATAAAGACCTAACAGACACTTATATGTGCACACCGTACATATGTATATATAACTGTCTATATTTATATAAAGATAGATCTTATAAGGTAAGTAGCGGCCCATTAACGTCCCACTGCTGGGCACAGGCCTCCTCGCTCATATTAGAGAGGGTTATTAGAGCATAGAACCAACACGCTGTTCCACTGCGGATTGGCAGGCTTAGTACACAAGTGCACTCTCTATTCCTTCACTCTCATAGTCCAAAGTGACGCTAATTCGACATGATCGGAGAAAGATCAGACGCAGGACCGAAGGCTTAACGTGCTCTCCGAGATACGGGGATGGACCGCACCGCCAACTTCCCAACTTCGGGCAAATATTGAGAAAATCTTAATAGAAAACTCAATATTGATTTTTGAATTGGCCCAACCCGGGACTCGAACCCAGGACCTCATGTCTGTACTCGAACAAGCTAACCACTAGACCATATTAATTAGGAGACTACTTCCGAAAACGAAGACAGACGATCGTTGACCCGAACTGAGCATCAGCTGTTTTCGACTTTGTATTTCATTGCTGGTTTTTTTTTAGGAAGATAATGTATTTTTCATGAAACTTTCGTTTCATTTAGATGTACTAACACGATGGAGTGTAAATAGTGCTAATAAAACGTTTTAAAAATATGATTTTTGTCTCCTAATACCTAGTATATGTTGTCGTTTTAAATCAAAATCATACATCCTTGGTATTGCATTTTAAAGATTATATTATAGACTGTTGTTTTGTTTTATAGACAATATTAACTGAGCTTATTTGTTGTAGTTGAATATGTTACATCGAGGAAAGGTAAACCCATGATCAGAATAGCTGGTTATACTTACGCATCTCAGGGTGCAACAAGCAGCGGTAAAGAAAGGTGGAAATGTTCAACACATCATAACCGCGGTTGCCTTGCGCTCATACACACAATTGGAGATAAAATCGTTTACCTTAGAGAACTTCACACACATGCTGCTTCAACTAACAAAACTTATATGGATAATGATGCTAAAGATTACAACAAAATTTTCTACAATGACTATGGATAAACGGTTTATTTTGTATGTTTGCTTACGCTTTCAAATTAGTTATCTTTTTGGGATATAACAACTAAAAATCATACGTACATTACGTATATGGCCTACCTTTCCGTTTACTGTCTTTCTTTGTTCTTACAGTTGTCTAGCAAAGATCGCTATAAGCGATAAGACCGCCTTTTGTCAAGCTGCTTCTTAGTATAAGTTTTACTCTATTTAGTATGTAACAGTGGTGTACAATAAAGCGAATAAACAAAAATCGGTTCAGATGCTATTTATGTCAAAGCATAACATACATCTAGCAAGAAGTATTGATTTTCCAATTCCATGGACTATATCTGTAACTTAAGGACTTACATGAGCTACAATCTTTATTTTTTTTTTTGTTAAAATTCGATACTTCTCACCAAAAAAGTAGGCCACAGTCAGTGCATATCCGACCTCATCTGGAACAATGGCTTTCCAGAGAGCACGGTTCGCTCTCCTATAGATTGGTGCAGGTTCTGACCGGGCATGGATGCTTCAGAAAGTTCCTGCATCGAATTGGCCAGAAGGAGTCACCCGCTTGCCAACAGTGTGGTGCAGTAGTCGACTCAATGCATCACACTGTGGCAGAGTGTGCAGCCTGGGGACCTCAACTTCACCTCCTGGTGGCGCTGATTGGCGGTGATCTCTCGCTGGGGAGCATTATAGGTGCGATGCTCTCCAATATTAGGATGTGGGCCGGAGTATCTTACTTCTGCGAAACTGTAGTCTTGCTTATGGAAGCCCACGAGCAAGAGAGGGAGAATGCAGCGGATGCTCCCGCTCACCGCCGAAGGAGGCAGGGTACTAGGCGGCGCGTGTTTGCGCGCCTCCTTACACCTCCTTGAATCCTCAGTTGGACTCATCTGAGGTACCAGGGACAAATGCGAAAGTTGAACACCTGGTGCCTCACTTACGAATGAACAGGGTTCCGCTGGGTTTTAGTGGGTATTGCGAAGTCTCCTCCCTCGCAGAGTCCCACACTCCTGACCTGTAGGTCGGGGTTCGTGCCTAAATGCATTTCCCAACGAAAAAAAAAGACACACAGTTAGTGTATAAGGAGTATCTGCGATGTGAGCCCAATAACTTCCTGTATACCTCTTTTTAACGAACTATACATTGTTAACTTTACCTTTCCCTATGAGATGTGATTATACGTTAAAACACATTTAGATCAGTTTCGAAAACGTTCGTTTCAATTAAATTACAAAGCCTGTACAAGAACACAGAAACTCTCACGTCATGACTCTTAACATTTATAATAAATAACCTAGTGCTCTAAAAGAAATTAATTAGTAAAAATTGAAAAAAATCTAAAAGTTTTTAAGCACACTAATACAGTTTTGTTAGGTTTTGTACTAAACTGTAATATGTTAATTAATGTGGCTTGTAGAAATGTAAATATCTGCCAAAATGGTCAAAATGATATTATTTTATCTTATTATAGATGTTCCACGACACTGTATGGTAAATTGTGCGTTGTACACTTGATCATGCAATAAATATATTTGATTTGATTTGCACCACAAAAGTTCTTCGAGTCTATCTCAGTTAAGTTTAAGATATACCCCGTACCAACTAACAAATGTACGAGTTTCTTTTAACACCTTCATGAAAAAAAAATCGTTAAGTTAGTTACACATAATAGATATGTACTCACTAATTCATCAATTCCATTCAAAAATGATTTGTTAAATCTTTTACTTAGTTTTAAGAACCTTTGTGTATTATTTAAGGCAGGGTTTTGATCGCAACACAGTTTATACTTTTGAAGGATCATCGTTCCCATATTTTTAAGATACCAATGTACCGTTCCTGAAATATATAAATAAATAAAAAGTAAATATAACTTTCTGTAATACCTAAATTTATTTACGCTTGTTGATAAACCACGTCTATAACAATGTCTACTCTACTGAACGACTAGCTTTATAGCTTAAAAGCTAATGTTTTTTTATTGCTAGTTAGGGTTTGACTGTGATCACATCTGATGGTAAGTAATGATACAATCCAGGATGAAAGCGTGCTAATTGGGTAAGAGGCCATTCACCTGTTATCTTTGCTGGTAGGGTGGTAACTAGCTAGTCCAGTCTCGCCCTATTGGAAATCGAACCTGGAACCTCTGCTAGCAAGGCAAGTTCTCTCATTACTGCCCCAGCGAGGCCTTTCCTTGTCAGTTAATCTGTTTATCAAGTAATAATACTTATTTGTAATAAATTTCATAGTCAAAAGCCATGATGTTTTAGTGATGAGCGGTATAATTTTTCTTCAAATAAGCCATGGATTCGAAAGCTAGCTCTGAATCAGTAGACTTTTCTTACGTGATTATATGCTTCGTAAAAACCATTATTGTAGCTTTTGGCGGAAAATAAAACTATTATGAGAGAACCGGTAGAACTTCTGAGCACACTTCTAAATTATGTGTAGCTTTCCAACCCACATTGGTGCTCTCCCCTATGAGTTAATGGGCTGTTACTTACCACATTATACTAAAAAGTATGTTAACTTGTGTTCGAAATTAAATAGCTTATGTATTTCAGTTGAATTTTCATACATAATGTCTCGAAAAGGGAATCCCATGATCTCAATGGATGGATATACATACTACTCAGTCCCTTCCGCGTCTAGCTTCAAGACAAGATGGAAATGTTCGACGCACCATAACCGAGGTTGTACCGCAACTTTATATACCATTGAAGACCATATAGTTTCCAAGAATAAACAGCATACACATCCACCGCAGAAAAAAATGTAATATCTAAAATGTAAAAGCAATTTTTGTTAGTAATAAAAAACATTATCATAAAATGCGACCTTGCGACTTTCCGCCAATTTCAAAATAACCAGTGAAAACTATTTTTCATGTTGTGTTTAATTGCAATTTACATGAAATATTATATAAATAAATAATGTAATATTATTGTACTTATGATTAATAAAACACATTCATTAATAAATGGCCTTGTATACTTTTATATTTCAAAAAGAATATACATAAAGGTGCGACTGATTCGTCAAGGCACTAAATCAAAAGAAATTTTTATAATTAAGAAGTGATAGCTAGAAATTTAGTCAGTAGATGTATTTTATGCTAAGGACTTAAGCACAAGTGGCAAAGATTCTATGGGAAACATAAAAATCACCAATTAGGAGATATTATGCAGTGATTTGAGGAATATAAACCCTAAGGATTTAACAGCATTAGCAAAGAATTTATGGAAAACAAAAAAATCACAAATTAGGTAAGATTATGAAGTGATTTTAGGAATGTAAACTACAAAATTTGTCAACAGTGACAAGGATTTTTCGGAAAACAAAAATATCACCAATTAGGGATGAAAACAACACACATAACTTATTTCATAATTTCCAAATTTGATACCCTTAGTTGGTAAACTTGAGAGAAAATTTTCCAATTACATTTTCCGAGGGGGTTCTTGATATATTTTATTAACATTTCTAATGTAACGAGAAAATACAAGACAATAAATAAAATAAAGAAGAGAAAAATCTTTGATTTGACATTTATTTTGTTCCAGGTTATACATTTGAGTATGTAATATCACAAAAGGGTAATCCTTTGATAAGATACAATGGTTACACGTATTCATCGGGATCCAGTAAGGGTTTTAAAACTAGATGGAAATGTTCGACGCATAACAACCGAGGTTGTCTCGCTGTTATTCACACCATACAGAACAATATAGTATTCGTAAAAGATACGCACACACATCCAAGATCGACAAAATGAATATTATTTTGAATCAAAACAAAAAATTCTTTATTCGAGTATGCTTTTATAACACTTTTGAAACGTCATACACAGAGTAGGACTGGCCATATAGTCAGGGTGGCATTTGGCAGCCGGCACCTGCGCAGGCCCCCCACGGACTTGCTGTGACCACTGTAGGAGAGGAGACCCACGCAGGCAGTACATTTAGGTCCTAGCTTTTAGGACCCAAATATAAAACTAGATCAGATAAGTCGTTCATACAATTGGAGAGAATTATGTTTATATCAATTGTGTGTTATTATTAGTTTGTATTTCTTATATCTGTAAAATACAGAATAAAGATCTTTTCTTTCTTTCTTTCTAGCACGATCTCCGGAAGCTAGTTATAATTTCTTTTTCAGAACGGCAATAATTTTTGATAGAATCCACTTATTTAGATTTTAATAACATTTGACATTGTTACATGTATCTTAAAAACTCGAATATTTATAAATAACGTTTAAGGAACGTAAAGTATTTATTGAAAGACTAATTTCGCGAAATGGCGATTTAGCATGGTCCGCCAGATCTCCGAATTTAACAATACCAGACGTTTTCTTACGGGATTTTCTAAAATAAAAAAATTATGTATTAAGCCCCAAACGATTCAACCTTAAAGACCATATTAGTCACAAAAGTGAGATGTTGCAGGATGTCGTGAAAGTGTCTTAAAAATAGCCGAACGTTGCGTAGCGAATTGCAGTCACCATTTAGCCGATATAATTTTCCAATCACAACGAAAAAACGGTGTAAAGACTAAATAAACTTTTTCTGAAAACCAAACCTACTTATCTTTTCTTTGAACAAAGTTATAGGGAGGCAAAAAGGGAGCGCGACTTTTGCCCCACCTTGTACAGAACCCAAAAATAGGACATCGTTGCCAAAATAACCAAGTACTCAATGGTTGCTTTATTACGTCGTTGATAATTAAATTATTTTTTTTATCTCTGTAATTTCCGATAGCATCCCATGTACCGCCATTTAGTCTCGGGCCCCGCGCTTGTCAACAACCTGGGCCCTACCGGCCTAGTCCGACCCTGGTCATACACCTTTATTTTCTTATACTATTTCCAAAGTATGACATATCATTTACAATAACACCCCACACCTTAATCGTGTATACCTTTTTAAAACGCTTTTATTAGCTTGGGCTGTATGTATGTATGTAACTATCTAACGGAATCTTTGAGCGCGATTCGTTAAAAAATTTCCCATTATTCTTGTTAAGGCCGCCAGGATTAATATATTCTTTTGATAGATCCTCTATGAGGGAGTGAAAGGGACAGACCTATTTCGCAATCTGCCGTCTCGGATAAGTCGAGTAAAGCTATTTTAGATTATCATTGAATAAACTTGTACGATCGGAGTATTTTCAATACAATCAAAAGATTGGTAATTTTAAAGTACTTTATTGTTCAATATACAAATAACGAAAAGTCATTTCATAAATAAGACCGGACCTCTAATTAACTAGATGTGTGGCAAAATACTAAGTCGTACTAAAAAATAAAAAATAAATAATAGTTTAAAGAACACGCTTTAGCAAACCGAACTAAAAGCTAAAAAAGAGTTTTTATAAATAACTTATAAACAGAATCATTGAATTCAGAGTGAAAAGCGTGGGGTGTATTTCAAAACATTCCCATAACTCTTCTTTCGTAGACAGTTGCCAATAGAATGATTGTACCCTTTAATATGTCAACCAACCCACGGCATTCACTCTGAATTCAACGATTCTGTTTGTAACTCATTATTAAAAATTATTTTCTAGCTTTTAGTTCGGTTTGCAGTAAAAGCGTGTATTTTAAACCATTATTTATTTCAATTTGAAAAGAAAATTTATTACTGTGCCGTCGCAGTATATATTGAATAACATTTTATATATCCATAATAATATTCACTTATATAACAAAAAATATACAATCTTACTACAAGAATTTTCAACTGGTAATGCCATAATTTAGGGTGAAGAAGGTTCAGAAATCATTTGTCGGGTTAATCACACGCATTTTGAATATGATATCGCAATATCGTAAAAGAGTACACGCTGAGTTTCTTGCCGGCTTCTCCACAGTGAAATCAACTTTCCTACAACAACAACTGCTAACGATTCAAAAATGCTTTTTAAGCCAACTTGAATAAAGAACATTTTGATTTCAGTATGTAAAATTTATATTTATAAATAAAATCCTATTATATATATCTTTCTTTCTGTCTCACCTTCGTGCTCTCCTAATCCTCAAAAATAACATCCTTTACGATTAGTGATATATAATAATAAATTCGACAGACGCCGTAGTATTTGCAAGTGTGTTTTATTTCAAAAGGTGTATCATCCCAAACCAAAGTCAATATATGATGTTTTATGAAAGTTATTCTGCTGTGATGATTAATTTTGGTTTCGGGAGTTACTGCCTGATTGTTTCCCAGCTCCGATATAATTCACATTTGCACCAGTTACGATTTCTACAGGAGTTTCTGTATTTCATTCATGAATTTATTTAGTAAATAATATCGTGTAATTTTATTTAATAACCGGTGCTGAGGCTGAGACGCATGTAAAGGGGCCACTGAAATTTAGCATAAGGATTATTATTAAAATCCCTTGTACGCCTGTATCATNATGGAAATGTTCGACGCATAACAACCGAGGTTGTCTCGCTGTTATTCACACCATACAGAACAATATAGTATTCGTAAAAGATACGCACACACATCCAAGATCGACAAAATGAATATTATTTTGAATCAAAACAAAAAATTCTTTATTCGAGTATGCTTTTATAACACTTTTGAAACGTCATACACAGAGTAGGACTGGCCATATAGTCAGGGTGGCATTTGGCAGCCGGCACCTGCGCAGGCCCCCCACGGACTTGCTGTGACCACTGTAGGAGAGGAGACCCACGCAGGCAGTACATTTAGGTCCTAGCTTTTAGGACCCAAATATAAAACTAGATCAGATAAGTCGTTCATACAATTGGAGAGAATTATGTTTATATCAATTGTGTGTTATTATTAGTTTGTATTTCTTATATCTGTAAAATACAGAATAAAGATCTTTTCTTTCTTTCTTTCTAGCACGATCTCCGGAAGCTAGTTGTAATTTCTTTTTCAGAACGGCAATAATTTTTGATAGAATCCACTTATTTAGATTTTAATAACATTTGACATTGTTACATGTATCTTAAAAACTCGAATATTTATAAATAACGTTTAAGGAACGTAAAGTATTTATTGAAAGACTAATTTCGCGAAATGGCGATTTAGCATGGTCCGCCAGATCTCCGAATTTAACAATACCAGACGTTTTCTTACGGGATTTTCTAAAATAAAAAAATTATGTATTAAGCCCCAAACGATTCAACCTTAAAGACCATATTAGTCACAAAAGTGAGATGTTGCAGGATGTCATGTAAAATGCCTTAAAAAAAAGACCCGAAAGTTACATAGCGAATTGCAGTCACCATTTAGCCGATATAATTTTCCAATCACAACGAAAAAACGGTGTAAAGACTAAATAAACTTTTTCTGAAAACCAAACCTACTTATCTTTTCTTTGAACAAAGTTATAGGGAGGCAAAAAGGGAGCGCGACTTTTGCCCCACCTTGTACAGAACCCAAAAATAGGACATCGTTGCCAAAATAACCAAGTACTCAATGGTTGCTTTATTACGTCGTTGATAATTAAATTATTTTTTTTATCTCTGTAATTTCCGATAGCATCCCATGTACCGCCATTTAGTCTCGGGCCCCGCGCTTGTCAACAACCTGGGCCCTACCGGCCTAGTCCGACCCTGGTCATACACCTTTATTTTCTTATACTATTTCCAAAGTATGACATATCATTTACAATAACACCCCACACCTTAATCGTGTATACCTTTTTAAAACGCTTTTATTAGCTTGGGCTGTATGTATGTATGTAACTATCTAACGGAATCTTTGAGCGCGATTCGTTAAAAAATTTCCCATTATTCTTGTTAAGGCCGCCAGGATTAATATATTCTTTTGATAGATCCTCTATGAGGGAGTGAAAGGGACAGACCTATTTCGCAATCTGCCGTCTCGGATAAGTCGAGTAAAGCTATTTTAGATTATCATTGAATAAACTTGTACGATTGGAGAATTTTCAATACAATCAAAAGATTGGTAATTTTAAAGTACTTTATTGTTCAATATACAAATAACGAAAAGTCATTACATAAATAAGACCGGACCTCTAATTAACAAGATGTGTGGCAAAATACTAAGTCGTACTAAAAAATAAAGAATAAATAATAGTTTAAAAAACACGCTTTAGCAAACCGAACTAAAAGCTAAAAAAGAATTTTTAATAATAACTTATAAAACAGAATCATTGAATTCAGAGTGAAAAGCGTGGGGTGTATTTCACAACATTCCAATAACTCTCCTTTCGCAGACAGTTGCCAATAGAATGATTGTAACCTTTAATATGTCAACCAACCCACGGCATTCACTCTGAATTTAACGATTCTGTTTGTAACTCATTATTAAAAATTATTTTCTAACTTTTAGTTCGGTTTGCAGTAAAAGCGTGTTTTTTTAAACTATTATTTATTTCAATTTGAAAAGAAAATTTATCACTGTGCCGTCGCAATATATATTGAATAACATTTTATATATCCGTAATAATATTCACTTGTATAACAAAAAATATAAAATTTTAGTACAAGAATTTACAACTTGTAATATTGGTGTAGTGCCATAATTTAGTTTGAAGAAGGTTCAGAAATCATTTGTCGGGTTAATCACACGCATTTTTAATATGATATCTTTCCAAACTGTTGGTAGATTTGTTACCAACGGATATACTGCTAACGATTCAAAAATGCTTTTTAAGCTTACTTGAATAAAGAACATTTTGATTTCAGTATGTAAAATTTATATTTATAAATAAAATCCTATTATATACTCGTATATCTTTCTTTCTGTCTCACCTTCGTGCTCTCGTAATCCTTAAAAATAACATCCTTTACGGTTTGTGATATATAATAATAAATACGACAGACGCCGTATTATTTGCAAGTGTGTTTTATTTCAAAAGGTGTATCATGCCAAACCAAAGTCAATATATGATGTTTTATGAAAGTTTTTCTGCTGTGATGATTAATTTTGGTTTCGGGAGTTACTGCCTGATTGTTTCCCAGCGTCGGTATAATTCACCTTTGCACCAGTTACGATTTCTACAGGAGTTTCTGTATTTCATTCATGAATTATATTACACAATCTTTCATTTAGTAAATTTTATCTTGTAATTTTATTGAATAACCGGTGCTGAGCCTAAGACGCCTGTAAAAGTGGCCACTGAAATTTAGCATAAGGATTATTATTAAAATCCCTTTTACGCTTATATCATCTTTCATTATTCACACCGCCGCGTAAGTTTCAAATGCGAGAGATGTGCGAATATCGTTTGAATCGAATCGAATATCGGTATTCGATGCAAAATTCGAATTATTCGAACTTTCTACGAAAAATATCAAGAATTTTCGTATAATTCACGAATGAATAAATGTCTTAGAATTTTTAACTGGTTCTATTTAAATAATTTAAATGGTGTATCGAAAGATTTAACTCGCAAATAATATAGTTTTCATTTAAAAAATATTTAGGAATACTTCGACTGAAAGTGAAATATTATTTTCCACTGTATCTGATAAACGAACTTCATTCAATATCGTATTTAAATCAAAAATACTGTTTTTACTTTTTACTAAATTCTGTTACTTCATTGTTTTTAAAATAAAAATAAATAAAAAAACTATAATAATTGTTCTATTTGTGTAAATATATTTCATGGTTTGAATAAAATGTATATAGACTGTTAAATTTATATCTGAGTGTTGAATATAAGAAACTCTGAATTGAAAATACTCGACAATTCACTAATAATTTAATACTTTATTAGAAAATATTCGAAGTTTTCGCGAACTTTCGAATTATTCGAATTTTCGACTTATTCAATTCGAGTTTCAAATCGAATGTTGACATTCGATTGTGAACGAATAATTTGTTAGTTCGAATTATTCGCACACCCCTATTTAATATATAAGGTGCTAGCCCTTTTCCTCACTTCCTTTTCTGATTTCCTCAATCACATAACCATAAAACATTGATATAATGTTGCTACAGCATGTTAGTATTCTGTGAGAACCTGGTACTCTCTGATCGAGAGAGATAAATTACGAGCTACAATCATTTGATCACTTTTATTATTGCAGTTTTTATTTATAAAGTATTTAATTTCAGTGGAATACGTGATATCGCAAAAAGGCAGACCTCTAATCAAGTATAAGGGATACACGTACTGTGCCGTGCCAGGAAAGGGATACAAAGTTAGATGGAAATGTTCGACACATAAAAACCGTGGATGTTTTGCACTTATTCACACGCTGGAGAATGAAATAGTATATGTTAGGGATACACATACTCATCCACCGACGAGGCAATATAACTGATACGACAATATGAAATGAATTCATTTCATATGATTATAAAACTAGCTGACGGTATTGGATAATTGGATGTTTATATAATAATAATAATAAATCTTTATTTCAGACCATAAGTCCATATAATATGTTAATTTTTCTTAGACCTACATTAGTACAGTGTGTTAGTAACAGTATACTTAAACTAGGTTAGTACTTAAAAAGAAAATTTTCCTTAATCTACACTTAACCTACACAGAGCCCACACGCGTTCCCCTCGTGCCTGTGTGTACATTGTTCCAGGACCTCCAGAAGGGGCCACCCATCCTGTTCGCCAACACGCTGAGGAGGGTGTTGCCCCTACTGGCAATTCGGTTCATAATGGACGCGGTCCGTTTGCGTATGATCGCATAGAAGTCATCTACAGAAGCATCCGCAAACATGTACTGTACTCTCAGGGCGCTGTAGGCTCGCTTTGTATAGTCGATCCATAGACTGCACGTGAAAAGGACTGGCAATAAGCACGAAATAATATTAGCTTAACCTCTCTTGTACAGCGTGCAAATCTACGGGCCAACATATTGCCCCGGACCGACAGAGCCCTACGTTCGCGTTCGCGTTTAAGCAGCACCTTCTATTTTATGGTACCATCATTTAGTTGACAGGAGAACTAATATTTTTAATTATTATATCTTTCGGTTTAAATAAAAATATGTCCCAAATCCGAACAAACTTCGGAAATCGGAAAATTCTGACATAACGATCGCCAAACATATAAAGTTCAGCAAATAATCAAACTAGTCTGTCAAACTTACTTAAAAGTGGATTTAAACCGAAATATATAATCTCCGACTGCCTCATTGGTCTAGTAGTTAGCATGTTCAACTACAGACATGAGGTCCTGGGTTCGAGTCCCAGGTCGGGCCAATTCAAAAAATCAATATTGGGTTTTCTGTTAAGATTTTCTCAATATTTGCCCGAAGTTTGGAAGTTGGCGGTGTGATCCACCCCCGTGCCTCGGAGAGCACGTTAAGCCATCGGTCCTGCGCCTGATCTCTCTCCGGTCGTGTCGGATTCGGGTCACATCGGACTATGAGAGTGAAGGAATAGAGAGTGCACTTGTGTACTATGCCTGCCAATCCGCACTGGAGCAGCGTGGTGGGTCTATGCTCTAAAAACCCTCGTTTCTCGAAGTGAGGAGGCCTGTGCCCAGCAATGGGTCGTTAATGGGCTGCTACTTACTATACAATCTCCAAATGAAGGTATATTTCCTAATTTTACTACCATTCCCAATCCTAGAATAATATTTAGTAATAATTTCATTTATATTTTCAAAATTCTGTTCATCACTCTGTGATATGTAATTTCTAACAGAAATATATTTCTTTATAAATAATCAACTGTCTTTTTAATTATAATTCACAAAACTACAAATGCAGGTATAAAATGAGACCATGAGATCAACAAAAAATATTTCAACATTTTTTTCAATAAATTATTACATTCCTTGTGATAAATCTTTTCGGCCCTATATTTAATAAGAGGAATCAAATAAAAAATAACTTAACGGAATATAAAAATATATATCCAAATCTAGAAAAAAATGGATTTGCTAGCACAGACACTGCATTCGATTATCAGTAGTACCAGTGGGATACATTTTGGAAATTGTATTTTATAATTTGTCTTGTAACGTCCCTTGTAACGGTCAACAATCTCAAGCCGCCGCGGCCGCGGGCAGCTAGAGGTCGTTGACCCAGGCTGAGACGTCAGCTATTTTAATTTTGTGTGTCAGTGCTAGTTGGTTTTTTTAGTTAAATAATGTCTCTTTTATGAAACTATCATTTCAATTAGCTATACTAACATGATGCAGCGTAAATAATCAAAATGAAAATATTCTTTGTTCAAGTAGGCTCAAAAAGCACTTTTCAACCGTCAGTACTCCGTCCGTTGATAATAAATGTACCACCTTAGTGTTACTCCTTTAGCCATAGTTTTTGTACGTTACAATGTGTTTAGCTTTCATGTGCAACTGGAATCAAGTCCAAACATCTTTGTCACTTAAATATCTTCAATATTATAATATGCTAATAAAAATTAGCATTTTTTATAAGTTTTAAAAATGTTTTTTTTAAATTAACGATAGAAACGCCTGGGAGTGAACGAATTGCTCTAATTTTAATTAAAATATAGTAAAGTAATATGATATTGTAATGATGGTGGTAACAAAAAAAATATACCCGACTGAGTTTGTTGTGGGCTCTTCTCGGATCATGGCGCGAAGGAACGCTCGTAACTTAAGATTTTAAGTTCTTGAGTTCCATCATCAGACGTATATTAAAATCAGAGTGTGGAAAAAAAAAATAATTTGACGATTCAAAAGTGCTGTAATATGCCTACTTGAATAAAGATATTTTTGATTTGATTTGATTTGAGATATCCAGGTATCTATTGACTCATCACGATATCTCTGGAACCATAAGGTGTAGAGACTTGAAATTTGGCAGAAATATATTTATATATATTTCTTTTGCCTACATTAACGAAAACGCTACCCAAAAAACATACTACGCAGATAATGTTGCGGGTTTATCTCGGTATTTATATGATATCCAGAACAACACTTATAAAGTTAAGTAAAAGAAGAAAGAATCATACCTGATTCATCAGGTATGATTCTCTCTTCTCTTCTTCGTGTTGATGAAGCTGTAACTTTTTACGCTGGTTTTAAAAGTATCCAAATTATAGCAGAGAAAACTGAAGCTGGAACTTCTGTAAAAGCTTATAATAACATAAAATTTTCTTACAGTGGAGTACATCATTTCAAACAAAGGCCGGCGTATGATTAAACTAAACGGGTACACTTATTCATCAAGACCAGGCCGAGGGATTAAAATTCGATGGAGATGCTCGTCACATCAAAATCGCAGTTGCCCTGCCACCATACACACCGTGGAGGACGTCTTAGTTTATATTAAAGAAGACCACATTCATCCTCCGATAAGATTCTAGATATATGTCGACTAAATAAGTTATTTAATAGTATATATAACGCACTGGTGCAAAGTCCAATGGCGATGAAAGCACAGAATGTCTGTCTGAAATACATAAGGTCAATCGTTGCAAACGTAGGTCTAATCCTTCTGTGAAATCGTTGATTGAGCTTGAGCCATTATATCCGTGATAATATTTGCTTATATTGCAAAAAGAGCGAAATACAGAATTTTATTACAACAAATTGGTAATCTCTTATTTTAGGGTGAAAAGGGTTCTTTTTTTATTATTATTATATACAAATTATTAAAACAGTTATCCTTAACCACGGAGATTGGCACTTAGTGTTAAGCTTACATCTAATTATAAATAAAATATATTGTAAACAAAGTCTATTACTATTCAATACTCATAGTCGTTTGCATTCAATCGAATATGAGTGTCATTCGTTCGTCAAGAAAAGTTATTTTTGATTTTGAGCAATAAAGGAAGGCTATAAAATAGAGATTATTAAAAGTCTCCCTCAAGCCCTGGATGTAGAGGTTCATGTCTGCAATTAGGGAGCTGGAACGGTAAATTTCATAATCTAATGGAACGGAAAATTCAATCAATGTGGTCCGAGAACATTCTGTTTTCTTGTAGGCAAGATTGTTACACTCTACCACTCAACTTAAGGGGGTCATCTCATGTGACAGCCTGTTTTTTAGGGATTTTTTTCTACGACCAGTAAATAGATAGAGTTTTAGGCTTAATTCATCATTTATTAACATATATTTCGACGGTATAAATATAAATTTTAAGCTAAAAATATTGAGTAGTACTTGAGTCACAGAGTTCTGAACACACCTGCCTCGAAAAATGAGCTAGCACTTCCACCACGATTCCGGCTGGTTGGCTTATGAAAAAAAACGACGTTTTAAACTGTACGCCTAAATGCACCGAATGTAAGTCCTCGTCCTCGCAATTTTCAGCTAACAAACAAACAGAAAATATACATAAACGTGTATACTGTATTTTACAGATACTAAATATGGTGGTAAATATAAAAAATATTCTGTTCAATTTAAACCATATTAAAAGTCTACTATATTTTTTTCATTTCAGTGGAATTTCTATTGTCGAAAAGGGGCAATCGTATGATGAAAATTAATGGGTACACATATTCGCCAAGAGCTGGATCTGGTGTAAGGGTGAGATGGAAATGCTCAACTCATCAGCCAACTGGATGTCGTGCTGCTATAATTACTGTTGAAGATGAAATTTTAGTTTTAGACGAAACACATTCACATCCACCCCCGAAAAATCCAAAAATACCATAAGTTCAACGTAACATTAGATCAAATTTCGTTTACCCTGTCTGTTAGCTATAAATTCAAGTTACTGTACGAAGTTTCAAAATGTCTTCGCCAAAAGTTCGAGTGATTATTGAGGAATTATTTATCCAGGTTATGTGTAAATTGGTTAAAATACAATTAACGTTATTAACTCTCGGAAAAATCAAACTCCCTGGGAGCTTTCATCAAAAACACTTCCTAATCCCTTAGAGATAACAAGCAGTAGACAAATCAAAGGATTGTAAGATAATTCCTCTTTTATAGAGCTAAAAAGTACACAATCTTTTAAGAATAAAAATTATATTGATTTTATCTTCTTAAAAAATTATACAATGCGGTAATTTGAAACATATACAGACAGATACAATATAAATGCTGGGCCCGTAGACAAGTCACTTTCGAAGATTGCTAACTCTTAAAAAATGTATGGGAATGACGTTTCATATCGAAAAATGAAACGTCATGCCGATACATTCTTAAGCGTTAGCAATCTTCGAAAGCGACGTTGTCTAAGGGCCCTGGTCAATTTAAATAGGTTGGTTACCGTAACTGTTTCATGTTCATTATTAAGATCTTTAATACTATATTATTTAAAGGGGTTTCCTAGGAGATATTGTAATAATATACTGCACTATCCGTATGGAGGGGAAAGGTGTACACTATTTTTATTTATATTCTAAATTATCAAAAATATTAGACAACCTATAATATTCTTTATAAGATCAGATTCAATATAAGTAGCTTTAGCGGGAATAAACAGGAATAAATATCTTATGTAAACATTTGATGTGTATTTATAAAGAAAATTGGAAATTAAAATAGATCTAAATTTGATTTCTATTAAATTAATATAAGGTTGAAATGGTAAACTTCTTAAAAAGAAAAATATATAAAATAAAGTTATATAAAAAAATTGGTTTTTAATTTTGAATCAAATAAAATATATATTCCATTTATACAATACTAGCTGAACCCGCGACTTCGTCTGCGTAGCATTATCATTAACTAGGGCATTTTGTTTTACAAATAAGAAACATATCCGCACTGCCCTTTGAGGGTGGAATTTCCTAAAATTTACTTTTGACAGATTCCATCATGTTTTAATGTGAAAATTTTAATTAATACCCCCATGCCCCCCTTGCGGGTGGAATTTCATATAAAATGGTCTTAGCTGACCTCTACTCGGCAAAAGGAATATTTCTACCAAATTTCAAGTCTCTAGGCCTTATGGTTCCGGAGATATCATGAAGAGAGATAGATTCATGCATATCTCTTATATACATGTCGGAGTGCAAGAGTCTGTGGATCTCTGGTCCGTGTGTAATAGTCTGTGGAACGCTGGCGCCATCTATTTATGGGCGTGGGGGCAGAGTCAATAAGTGGCAGACCGGCCCGTCTCTCGGCAGTTGTCGAGTAGCGCTAGACTGGAGTAGTCTACTGTTGGAACTGTCGCGTTCCTAGCTATTATAATTAATGAGTTTGTGTAAATTGATATCCGGGAACATTAAGTGATTGAACATTATAATTCGAGTTAATTAATAAAGTGTTTGATTACACCGGCATTACCCACGAACGCCCACAGTATAAGAAATTAATAACGATGTCAGCGGAGAATCCTACGCCCCTGTGGTTTATGCTTCTCCGTTCTCTCTTATTCTCCGACACACATATATATATATATATATATATATATATATAAAGATGATAAATTATGACATTGTAATAGATATGTATGTATAATATGTTACATAGTAGGCTGCGTTAATTTTATTGTTAGTGTTTAGGTTTTTCTCTCCATCGCAATTAAGTACTCTCCTATATCAACGGGTTCCTGGAAGAAATCTCTTCATAAGTCATCCTATGTCCATAAGATCTATTTTGTTATTTCATATATACCGTAAAGAAAATCAATTTTGACGAAAATGTTGCCAATAAAAGATTTACTTAACAATCTAATTAGAACGAAAATAAGATTTGAAAAAGACCTTTTGAATCGCCTTTAATCCCTCCCGCTGAAAGGAACCGACAAGAAACTCGGCGGTTACTCCTGTAAACATAGTTTCGTGGGTTATAATGTGTTTAGTTTTCATGTGCAACTGGAATGGAATGAAGTAAATAATCTTCAATATTACAATATGCCTTTTGTAAGAGGATGTTTTTAACATATTTCTTAAAACTATGTGGAGGCACACCCAACAGTGATTCGGATATCTTATTAAAATGCATATGCTCAACATTAATAAGGCATTACAAGTTCATTTATTTTTTGTGTTCAAATTGTGTATTTGGATCTTTTTTGCTGTATAAATGGATATTATTACGGATATATAAAACGCAATTCAATATATATTGCGAATATTATGCGGTATTATGAGAATTGATGTTTCTTTGAATTTTTCTCTGAAAGAAACCCGAGATTCCAATTGATATGTGGCACGTATCGCTCTTTTTTGTTATATAAATATAGTTTTAATGTTCGTCGCCTTACCACATAACAGTATGTTATAAGACATAATGCTATGAAAATAAGCGAAATACACCATTTTAGCAGTTTCGACATCAGTGTGTTGTTTTACTTTCCTAACAGCAAATGCAGCTGAATAAATTTTGCTTGCCAGAGTCTTATAGGCACCCCACTGAAATCCAGGTTAATCCAAAGATGACTGCAGTCCTAACTTTCTTTAGTAGACTGTCATCTATTTGGATATTTTTATTTTTCATTCAATACTCGTTGTTGTTGCAAACCTGTCAATACACCAGGAGGTCTTTAAAATATTGTTTAATGTTTTCCAGTGGAATGGCTGATATCCAGAAGAGGCAGACGCTTAATAAGATTAAATGGATACACCTACTCAGCAAGACCTGGCTTCGGTTCCAAAATACGATGGAAATGCTCTACACACCAACCGTATGGTTGTCACGCTGTCATTCATACCTTGGGAAGCGAGATTTTCATAAAAAATGCTGTACATACACATCCACCAATTTTTACATATAAATACAATACAAAATACTAATACTCGAGTTTTTATTCTCAAACTAGATTAAAAACTGAAGAAACTAGAAAAAAACTGTGCATGTCTCAGCTTGTATATGTGGAGGAAGTGAAAGTTTTTTAGCTTATATTGTATTAAATTCTATAATATATTTTAAATTTATTCATCTATCCACCCATATATTAAGGAAAGACCCAAGTTCCACGGAATACTAGATATGAAACTGGGTACCTTAATAGCCCCTATTGTTAGTAGGCGACTTTTGTGCTTAACCGATATAGTCCATGATGAGGATAGAAGACAACAAAAGAGAAAATAAGATGGAGAAAGTTCTTGTTTTATTACGCAAGGAGGTGTCATATCAATCTAAGACTTGTGAGTTGATCAATTTCTCAATAGACACAATTGAATAGACCTAATTAGATCTCAAATATAATACTTATACAGTTGCTTAGCAGTGCCACTGCTGGCAATATCTGCAGCCGTGGTGAATTTCTGCATACCCTCACGTTCTATGTAAAAGAATACTTGCATCATCTGCTAATGAGTTACAGGAGATCATAAATATTATGAATGAAGCTTTGAAAAGGAAAGGAATGAAAGTGGTGTGACCAAAATTAAAATTATGCTTTTTAAAAGAGATGAAATTTATGATGAATGGCAATATTTTGGAGTGTATAAGGAACAAGCAGAAGAGGTAATAGAATTAGTATACTAGGTATTTAAATTTAGAAAATATGGAACATGTGAAAAAGACTGACAAAAAGTATTTATGAGTCAAGAGTAAATGGGAATGTTGGTAGGGGAAGCAAGGCGAACGTTCCTGAACCAAATCCAGGCCACTTTAAATAAGGGCCAGGTCAAGAGTACTGTAAACCGACGAACTTGTATGAAGGTTTTAAAGAGAATGAAAGAAGCGAAGGAGATATGCAAGGATCGTGGCAAATGGAAGGACGTGGTCTCTGCTTACCTTTATGGGAATGAGACGTGATGCTATATATGTATGTTAAGTAATCAGGCTTTGCAATGACCCTTTCATTTATTCCTTAAGTTACGTTTGTATACAAATATGTTCCATCTGTAACAGTAAGATAAATCTATTTAATGTCAAAATAGTATTTAACTATCTTCACCTTATTCTTAGGTTCTTTTATTATATTTTCAGTATGTCTTTATCGTTTCAATATTAACTATTGTAATTTATTGAGATCTTTGTCTCTTCTTTGCTTTTATTTCCACTAATTCACTCTCTCGTTAAACGATTGCTAATAGATTTTTATATTTTATCGCATAATGGTAATCTACTTGTGTACTACTATGTGTTGTTATTGCTCGTAATTTCTAATAATCAATTTTAATAACTCACTACTGTTGTACGTTTTTAGTTGAATATGTACTATCACAAAAGGGCAAATGTATGATAAAGTTTAAAGATTACACCTACTACTCTATACCTGGTAAAGGAGATAAAACCCGATGGCGTTGTTCAACTCACTACCCTCACGGCTGCAGAGCATACCTTATCACGTACGGAGACGAAATTATTTTCATTTGTGATAATCATAATCATAGCAAATAAATTTAAAAATTCGTGTAATTTAATTTAAAAAAAGGAGTTTCATTCAAATATTTTCTGTGAAAGAACGTGATGTATTAAAATGTAGTTACTTTTTACACAGTTTTTTATACAGTTATGTCAAGAGACCTTTCTGCTGTGTAATGTATATTATTAACAGACTGACAGAATTTTAATCTAAATCTGAATAGGGCAAGCACTAGTTTCTCCTAAAATCTATTTTCGGTGAATCAATTGTACAATAACATATTTTATTAAAGGCATCATTAATGAATTAACAATAACTAAATAGCAAGAAGTAATTATCTTGTCTAAATATAATTCAATTTCAGCTTTACCGAGTTTGAATTTATTCCAGCTTATTTTCTTATATAAAATAAAATAAATAAATAATCATTTATTTGAAATAAACAAGTAAAAAGATGCATGATACAAGATGCAAGTAAAAAGAACAGATATCCCAACTATATCATCCCTAATTTGCAAATATTCGTCTAAAATGCGTACAATTTTGAATATTTTTGAATAATTTTTGATATTCTCAATAAATTCTACACGGTAATCATATTTTGGAGCTTCCTTATGAATATACCCGAAATATTTCTTTGCAGTGGAATATATACAATCGAAAAAAGGGAGATGGTTAATAAGACTCCAAGGCTATACGTACTATTCAATCCCCGGGAAAGGTTCAAAAGTAAGATGGCGATGTTCCACACACACTCCTCAAGGCTGTAGAGCGTCCATAATCACAGTTGGTGAAGAGATTATCTCCATTGATGATAAACATAAACATTAAAACATTTAGAAAACCGTACGTTGAGCTTATCATAGACGTTGATCTCAACACGTATTAATTAATTTATTTATTAAAGTAAACACCAACGAGTAGTACAATTATAAAAACATAGAAAATTACATGGTATATAAACACATTCAACAGCATGTTAATAATAAAATTAAATTGGAAAATGATTAAATCTAAATGTTAAGAATGACAATATATCTTAGTCAATAGGATAAGGTTATCAAATCTTGTCATCAATTAAATTAAATTAATTATTATATAGTGACAGTAAATGGATAGGATATTATAATAAATGTACAATATGTTTTCGTCAGGAGTATTATTAATTAATATGTGTCTCTTGCACTTTTTGCGAGAAAGTCTTTTAGTAAATAAAAGTATAAATCAAATTTGTCGCACTCGAAATATTTTAAATGTGTTTTTGCATAAAGTAAAGTGAAGTAGGCTTCAAAGCTTAGAACAAATTTTTAATACGTGTGTTAAATTATAAGCTTGATTGATTCTATGCTATTTTTTCTGTACTTTTTATTAAACTAACAATGCCGCGTTTTACCCACGTACATAGCGACCTCGTGGCAGAAGAAAGTCTATTAAGTCAGACTATACATTTATTTTTAAATAAAAGCTTTACTTCACTTAGTTTTTAATAACTTCCTTTCAGATTATTCGATACACACATTCGTAATGTAATCAATATACAGATTTTACTTTACAACGAATATATATCTAACATTTTAAAATTCGTTACATCATTTACGTAGAATGTCCGACATGAGTCATTTTAAAAATTCTCTGCAGGTAATGATTAATTTTTTTAAATCGGTCCAGTAATTTTTAGCTTAAGTAAAGTAAGTAGCCCAATAATGTCCCACTGCTGGGCACAGGCCTCCTCGCTCATATGAGCGAGGGTTTTTAGAGCATAGACCCACCACGCTGCTCCACTGCGGATTGGCAGGCATAGTACACAAGTGCACTCTCTATTCCTTCACTCTCATTGTTCGTTGTGACAAGAATCCGACACGACCGGAGAAAGATCAGGCGCAGAACCGACGACTTAACGTGCCCTCCGAGACACGGGGATGGTCCGCACCGCCAACTTCCCAACTTAGGGCATATATTGAGAAAATCTTAATAGAAAACTCAATATTGATTTTTGAATTGGCCCTACCCGGGACTCGAAACCAGGACCTTATGTCTGTAGTCGAACATGCTAACCACTAGACCAATGAGGCAGTCTATTTTAGCTTGCTTATTATTAATTGTTAAAAATATAAACAAAAATTCAAAATGCAAAACCTTCTTCTATAATATTAGAGAAGAGATTTATTTGCAATACTTTATTGTCTCAGAACTTCCCTACACACGACATTTAACACTCTGGATATATTATTTTCTTTAGATTGAGATTTTTAAATTCGTGATATCTTTTGACGTCCGATTTTTATAATTTAATAGATACGTCTTAATATAGAGATATGAATATGGTTTGATTATTGTCAGCAATATTATTAACTTTTAAAATGCAAAAAAGTAGTTATAGTGGCACCACTACAGTAGTTGGAGATATTGTTGTAGATATTAATACGTTCTATAATATTGTAAAACATTTTTTTGTTCCATCATCATTAGTTTCCGCAGCGCACGGGACAACAGTTTTTTTGGTTCACATCTTGGGTTTCTTGAATGCATTTTTATTAGGGAACCCCATTTATTTGAGAAAGGTATATAGCCTATTAACAGTAAAAAAAAATTTTTGAAATCGGTCCAGTAGTTTTTGTGTGAAATCGTTACAAACATGCATACAAAAACACAAGTGTTACCTCTTTATAATATTAGTTTAGATTATAGAAATGTGGCAGAGAATGTGGTTTTATATTAAACAAAATTACTGTGGTTAGCTTACACATAGTGAGACCATAGACGTTTTAGCCCACTAGAGGAAAATGGACTGTAAACACTGGCATGTTGGTTTGTATCTGTAAATAATGGTTTTCAAGCTCTCAGAAAGTCGTATAGACTTCACAACATTTTCACAAAACTATAATTAAATAAATTATTTAAGGACACCTTTGTTTTATTAAGAAATGCTCCTACATAAATACATAGCATCACACCTCATTCCCATAAGGGTAGGCAGAGACCACGTCCTTCCATTTGCCACGATCCTTGCATATCTCCTTCGCTTCTTCCATTCTCATTAAACCTTTCATACAAGTTCGTCGTTTTAGATTACTCTTGACATGGCCCTTGTTTGAATTGTCCTGGATCTAGTCCAGGAATGTTCGCCTTGGTTTTCCGCTTTCAACTTTCTCCGTTCACTCGTGACTCACAAACCCTTTTTGTCAGTCTCCTTTCATTCATTCTCTCTACATGCCAAAACCATCTAAGCATACCTTTCTCAATTTTAGTCACTACGTCTTCTTTTATACCACAACGTTCTCTTTCACACTATTTTTTTACTTTGTCACTCAGTTTCAATCTACTCATACTTCTCAACGCCCTCGTCTTTACCGCATTTATTTTACTTTTGTGTTTCTGCCATACCCACCTTTCACTACCATACATAAGTGTTGGCACCAACACTCCTGCATGCACAGCCAGTCTGGTCCTTCTGACTATTCATAAAGATATTCCGTGCATTCACTCTCCTCAATATCATCCATCACTTCACATGTTCCATATTTTGTAAATTTAAATCCCAAGTACACAAATTCTTTCATCTCTTCCACTTGTTCCGCATCTATCAAAATATTGCCATTCATCATAAATGCATCTCTTTCAAAAAGCATAACTTTCGTTTTATTTTCATTATTTTCCTTTTCAAAGCTTCATTCATAATATTTACCATTTCCTGTAGTTCACTAGCGGATGATGCAAGTATTAATTGATCATGAGCGCAGAGTAAACAAATATCAATACTCCTAATATAATAATATTTCTTGACAATCGTGACCCTTTAGCAAGTATTACTATCACGGATTCATAAATATATCTACTCTTTCAGTGGAATATGTTACATCAAAGAGAGGAAAAACTCTGATTAAACTAAACAACTATACTTACTACGCAGCGAAAACTTATGGAGCTAAAGTGCGCTGGAGATGTTCAACGCACTCTTCTTGTGGTTGTATAGCGATCGTATATACATTAAACAATGTAATTGTTCGAATGAAGAACGAACACAACCACCCAGCCCCTAAGAGTAATTGAAAGATCAAGAGAAATAATATTGTATATATCCCTGATAACTCCTGATGTAAATAATTCATTGTATGTGATGGAAGAAACATTTGGTTGAAACAACCTATTAACAAGTCCATCATTTTTGAATCATTATTTATACTGTGTAATATTAGCTTATTTTTTTATTGTTAATACGTCAAGAGACATTTTGCATGAATCTTCAGATAAATATCAAGGTGTTGAAAAGAAAAATTGAGATGTTAGAATAAATTACCCTATATATGAACTAATGCTTTTAAAATTTATAAAGAATTTATAGTATTCTTCTATAATAAATAATATCCAAAAACTATATCATCAGAGAATTATTTTAAGATATGACTATTAAATTCGCAATGGCTAAAAGTAGTCCTAAGTATACGAGAATAAATGAAATTAACTAATTCAAGAATATTAAGCGCAGTCTGGTGTCCCTCTTTAAAACCCTTTTTATCTAAGGAGACATGAAATTTAGCTTCCAATGGACTAGTTTTTTATTTGAGAGATAATTCAGTTTGATTTAAGACATTTATTCAATAAGAAAAGTGAAATACACAATTTTACTTGTAATTCCATATTTTAGAGTGAAGAAAGTTCAGAAATCATTTGTCGGGTTGAGCATACGCATTTTTAATAAGATACCTCAATTAGTTTTGGATTTGCCTCAGCATAGTTTTAAGAAATATGTCAAAAACATCCTTTTATAAAAGGCATATTATAATGTTGAGGGTTATTTAAGCGATAGAAATGTTTGGATTTGATTCCAGTTGCTCACAGAAGCAATATATTACACATTATAGCATACAAAACTATCTTTAAAAGAGGAACCGTTGAGTTTCTTGCCGGTTTCTTCTCAGCGGATTCAACTTTCCGAACCGGTGGTAGATTTGTTACCAACGGACAGACTACTGACGATTCAAAAGTGCTTTTTGAGCCTACTTGAATAAAGAATATTTTGATTTGATTTTTTGATTTTGATAGGTCTTTGAATCCGACTTGAAGATTGGATGAAAACGCTCAACAGACGTGTAAAACTTTTTTTAATTTTAATACAGAATTCTGAACATTTCAATTTATTTTTTAAGCGGAATACATTCAATCTAAAAGAGGGAAGAAGTTGATAAAGCTGAACAATTACACCTACTATGCAGCGTCAAAAGATGGTCCAAAAACTCGCTGGAGGTGCTCAACCCATGCCTCGTGTGGCTGCAATGCTTGCTTGTATACATTTAATGATGAAATCATAGGTTTAAAGGACTTTCACAATCATCCGGCACCTCAAAAAGACCCCAAAAATATCCCAAAATTTGTACCCGGATTTCCCAGAGACAACAAAAGTGTAAACCCAGAATAATGAAGAATTAGTGAAATAATCCAAATGTGTTCAGCATATTGTTTGTTATAAAGGTTAAAAAGTCTTTATCGGAATTTATTTTGGTCAAGGCATTAAAGTTCCTTTATGAGATAACTACAATATAGACTTAATTTGTGTAAAAATTGTTAGGTATGTGTTGCATAAATATATTGATAAATGCAACGTGGACTCGTTTGAATATTGTATAATATTTTTGTAATAAAATGTTTACATTACTGATAGTGGATGTACAAGGTTGATTCTTTTCTAAAGACCTTTTCTATCTATATGAAGTGATATATTTATATTTCTTAATTGTTATATAAAATGCTCTACCCTGTGGTCACTGGTGTCACTGAAATATTGTATTATTTAAACTAATGTTCGGGAAGTTCCGGAAGACTCTTTCGTCCAATATCCCTCAGTGCCTGAAGACTAAAGTCTTCGAACAGTGCGTGTTGCCAGTTACCTACGGATCGGAAACGTGGTCGCTGACTATGGGCCTTATTCGAAAGTCACTCAGAGTCACTCAGCGTGCAATGGAGAGAGCTATGCTCGTAGTTTTGCTACGCGATCAAATAAAAAATGAGGACATCCGGAGCGGAACCAAAGTCACCGACTTAGCCCTAAGAATCGCGAATCTGAAGTGGCAATGGGCGGGGCACATAGTCCGACGAACCGATGGACGTTGGGGCCGGAAGGTGCTGGAATGACGACCCTGCACCAGAAGACGCAGTGTAGGAAGACCCCCAACAAGTGGTGTGTGGTAGTGATCCAGGACCACTCTTTTGCAATCCAGGATCGGACTGTATTATCTCAGTAAAAGCAATTATTAAACAAATGATATCATACACAAACATCAGCTGTACAATATGTCAAATTCCATAACCTTCGTTTATAGATGTATTGAAAAACTTATCTATATCTTGAACATTTAATGGCGTAAGTCAGGGAGTTGTTACTAGTCATAAAGCGATCGTAAAATTCCACAGTTTCAACGTGCAATTGTAGTTCCGACAATACTGGAAAAGAGATATTCTCTTAGCAAAGCAAATTATACGTCCTTTATATATGTTCATAGTGTAATAGTTTTGACAATAGAGAATTTGAAACAAACTTTGCAAACCTATTTTACCCCTTTATTTTACGTAATGTGATCGTAATCAAGGCTCTCTAAACGATAATTTTTTGAGTATGTATGTAAATTTTGTAATATTTTACAATGAATTATTTGCAAAATGTGGGCATTAACTGATTACTACTTATGACAATTTTAGAAAGGAATTTCGACAAAAATTTATATTGCCAATGAATTTTCTGTAATTTTTAATTGAATTGTTCTTAATGAATAAGTTTTAAGTTAATTTATTTTACGTGTAAAGTCATATAATAAAAAAAACACTATTTGTGGTCAAATTTGCCTTATTGGAATTTACCCTTTCCATAAAATGTGTTAAGGACTGTCTTTAAATATTACGATTTTAATTTATGTTCACTATTTTAGATGAAGCTTTAATAAATATAGTTAAATGGTAAGGTAATGTGGCACTTTTTGCACTCAAAATAGCGCCGAAAGTACGAACTTTCGATATACATATTTAACATTAGATATAGCACGGTTTATTACAAAAAATAAATTTATAAAGATATTAGACAATCAGGTGAACTTACGTATTAAGAATTAGAAGGCATATTTTTTAATATACAATATTTACATATTATAGAAGATAAAAAGGTAATATTAATATGTTTATGCTTGTTGCAGAATATTCTTCGTCCAGATACGTCACGTCGAAGAAAGGTTATAAGCTGCTATTGTATAATGGATTCACATATCATTTGAAAATGCAAAATGGTGTAAAGAAGGTGTGGCGATGTTCGAGACACTGTTCAACGCGGTGTAAAGTGACCTTAATAACTATTTATGATGATGTACTGCAAATGAGACATAACCACAACCATACCCCACAATTTGATAATTATTAGGTTTGTTTCTACGCTGGGAAATGCATTTACCAACAAACAAGTGTGCAGGACTCGGCGAAGGAGGATACCTTCCTAAAACCACTAAAACCAAATGAAACCCTCTTCATCCGTGAGTGAGATACTAGAAGAATAACATACGTAATACGTATTCATCTCTGGTGTTCTAGATGAGTCCGACTGAGGAATACCATATACTTCACCTAACAATTGTTACCTCGGATGCATATAATAAAATCGCCAATAAAAGTGAATCAAACATAATCTCATTCTGTGTAAAAAATATTTTCAAAAATTTACAATAATTGCTAAGTTAATCTTTCATATCGAAGAAGAATTTAAGGCCAAAGTATTCGTCAAAACGTACGTCGTTATTAAAAGTGCCTAATTAGTAAATATTTATTTTGTTTCAAATTCATTATTGTTTTATTTTTCGGTGAAGAATGTGTATTTCCTTTTATTTGGAAAAGTTCGAAGTCCAAAGATAACTTTAGGTTGTATAAACTACATGAAGCATTAGTATAGACTATGAAGGCTGAATGGTTAAGCAAATAGATCTTTTTTATCGAATATCATATATTAAATTGTTTCATATATAAAGTTATTTTTAAATTCGGTAACATCGAGACAAATGATAATTAGTCGAACGTTTGTACTGTACTAAAATATGTTATTACTAAAATATATCTTGTGATTAAATTGATATACATTAATATTCTGTAAATAAACATATATTTTTAGGTACGTCTATGTTTTATTTTATGTAGCCAAATGAAATTCAAAGATGTATTTAATATAAAGGACAATACACACAGGAAACAAGGTAAAAACAATGTACAGAGTAAACGCTACAGGCAACCTTTGGACTAGTGATATTGCTTAAATGTAATACGTTAACTGGTGTGAAGTAAATATAAATAAATATAATAAACTTACTTATCTTATACAGGAATATGTTAAACGAAACCACATTTTCGACAAAACTGATGCTAATGTTTTACAAAAATTCATTATGTCATTGCTTTCGAAATTATAGATAAAGACGCAACAGAATCGACCATAATCTATATTTTCTTATGTTTCAAACTCATTTTTCGAAAAAAATGTCAATGGTTGATAAATTATAGGTAAAGACGCTAATTAATCGAGAATAGTTTATATTTTCTTTTGTTTAAAACTCATATTTTCGAAAAAACACGCTGAGGCTCTAAAAAATGTCATTATGTCAATGGTTTAGCAATTATAGATAAAGACGCAACGTAATCGAGAGTAGTCTATTTTTTCTATGTTTAAGACTCATATTCTCGCAAAACTGACGCTGCGGATATTACAAAAGAATCATTATGTCGTTGGTTTCGATATTATAGATAAAGGCGCAACAGATTCGACCATAATCTATATTTTCTTATGCTTAAAACTCATATTTTCGAAAAAAAAACACGTTGAGTCTCTACAAAATGTCATAATGTAATTGGTTTCGAAATTATAAATAAAGACTAAATAATCGAGAATAGTCTATTTTTTCTCTGTTTAAGACTCATATTTTCGCAAAACTGACGCTGCGGATTTTACAAAAGAAACATTATATCATTGGTATTGATATTATAGATAAAGTCGCAACAGAATCGAGAATAGATATATTTTATTGTTTAAAACTCATATAATTGAGAAAAATGACGCTGAGGCTTCGCAAAATGTCATTATGCCATTAGTTGATTTAAACATTGTTTTGAGACATTTCCTATGTAAAATTAGTTTTTTGAATTATGTTGATATAATTTTAGACAATTTCAAAGTATCTACGAGTCAATAAAACACAGTAATACAGTGTTAAAATTTTTCCAGGACCAATTTTCACCACGTCGTCCCGTGGAGCTAGAATGATATGTATTGCTGGCTACAAATTCTTACGGCAGTGCGAGCTCGGTTTTAAGACACGTTGGTGGTGCGGCTCGCATTACAACAGAGGCTGTAGAGCTGTAGTTTATACAGTGGGATCTAATATTATTAAAGTTAAAAACGTACATACACACCCGCCACCGGCTTCATTGTGAACCGAGAGAAGCTACCTCAGAATTAGGGGGGCGTTGATTAAATATGTTGGTTATTTCATTGTATCTAATACAGTCAAAAAACTATACTAATCTAAATTAAAACGTGTATTTTAAAAATCTCACGTGGGATTTATATGGGGGTGGAGCTAAATCTTTTGATATCCTTAGGCTGTCGATTTTTTGAATGCCCAATTATAAATTCACGTAGTTAATGTATGACTTAGATTAAACTAAATCTATTCTGATGATAAAGAACTCTCAAGTTCAACCAACTCCTAACCCAGTCAGCAAAATCTGTCTATTGTAATACATTCCCGTAATTAATATATGTCCTGGAGTAAACTAAGTCTATTCTAATGTAATAAAACACCCAAGTTTAACTAACTTCAAAATTAGTTATCAAAATCTATCTATTTTAATAAAGTCACGTAATTAATTCATGCACTGGAGTAAACTTAATCTTATCTGATGATAAAGAACTCTCAAGTTCAACCAACTCCTAAATCAGTCATCAAAATCTATCTATTGTAACAAATTTACGTAATTAGTTAATGCCCTGGAGTAAACTAAATCTAATTTGATGATAAAAAAAACGCCTAAGTTCTACCGACTCCCAAATCTATCTATAGTAATAAATTCAGGTAATTAATGCCCTGGAGTAAACTAAATCTATTCTGATGATATTGAACTCCCAAGTCAGTCATCAAAATGTGATTTAATGTAGATTAAAGTTGCAAATAATAATAGGTAAATAATATAATAGGCCTTGTGAAAAGAAGGGTGATTTCATATTTCCTATCTCTTTTACAACAAATCTGAATCAATAAAGGGATTTGATAACGATTCCAATTCTATTGTAGACCAATATTAAATTAATAGCAACGAACTTCTATAATACTCTCAATGATTCAAGCAATATCCTCATATAATAATATAATATAGGTACTGTTTTTCTTTAAGTGGTTTATTAGTTGAAGATAATGTTCGTAATTCAATGTAGTTCAAAGATTAAAGAATTAGTTTAATTATGTTCTAAAGTAACGCTAAAGCAGTTACTAACGAAATCTTTACTGATATTATATATGCGAAAGTAACTATGTCTGTCGCGATTTCAAGCCAAAACTACAGAATCGATCGCCTAAGAAAAGACGTAAACGCTCACTTATAAGCGAAAAATTACCAGTTACTGCGATATCTCGAAAAATATTTACCAGATTGGCTAACAATTCAACATATACTATCCTCTTGCCTTGTTTGACTATATTCCCATGGGATCCTGATGTAAGCGAAACTTACTCAGAGGTTTCCTTTACCATTCACCCTTTAATTTAACAATTCGTTATACATGTTTCTTTCGCGACGTAAACTTGCACTAATAACAGGTTTTGCTCTATTCCAACGGAATTAACAAAGATGATGATGATGATATATTCGATTCAAAACTTTATTAAATTAGCATACATTTAAATACGGTTTTAAGGTTTTGTTTTCATTATTCTTTACATATTCGTTATAAATCAAAACCTGCTTTTCACAATTTTTCATTTCCAAAAATAGATAGTTTTATTTTTAATATTGACGTTTAATATAATATTTACAAAATAGAATTTTAAAAGTGCTGGAATAGTGTTTAAATATTTTTTTGTAAATTCACTCGAATTTAACGGTGGAAAATATGATTTTTGTATCTCGAAAGATTAATATCAATCATTAAATCAAATTACAAAAATACTTAACGGGACTGGTGTTTCTATAAATATATACGTTAATTCATTCAATAGTAACTGAATAAGTTTCTATTATGTGATAAACCCCTAGGAAATTCATTAAAACAACAGATAATTGCATCATGTTTTTGAAATTAGTAAAAAAATGTGGTCAAAACTTAACCGGAATATGTATAATGAATTCGTAAACAAGAAAAGCGACCTTTACACCAAAATTCCCGTCAAAGTCCGTAAGATATTATAGTTTCGATCAAAAAATTGTTGGTTGTCAATGTCAAACGTCAAAAACAAAAAAAACAAAAGTGTCTTTAAAATTTTATTTGATTTCGAAAACGATTCAATGGGGCATCAAACTTTGACATTCAAAACCAAAAAAGTGAAACAAAACTTCACATTAATTGAATTTCTGAAGGACTTTTAAATTTAATTGATTTCTAAACGACAGAACGGACATCAAATGTTTGACGGGTAGGAGTAATTTTTAAGGGAAAGTGAAATTGTTGTTTTTACTATACTCCAAACATTTTTTTTCATAATTTACTCTCTTTTAAATCTCTCCTAGACCTCCACAAATAATTCAAAACCAAAACTAGCCAAAACAATCCAGCTGTTCTCTAGTTTTAGCGAGAGTATCAAACAACAATTGATTTATATATATAATAATGAGTATGTGGAAATTGTTATTTATAATTTTGTAACGATAATAAAAAACATACTACAACGAGTTAAACTTTTAATTTTAACTACTGCAATACATTTTTTGCTTTATAATTCGTAATGTAACAAAAATAAGATCAAAGTGAAATTAACTTCCTATTTTTTTCCTTACTTCTTTCTCGTACAATTGATTTCACGACTTTTATAAAAAAAAATAAGTTTATCTGAAAATTAGAGGTTTAAAAATTATAAAATTGATTTAAATTTCTGTAATTCCTGACATTGCTGGGCGATTCATAAATTAGTCCTAATTTTAGACATAATACAAAAGTACGATGTTTTACGCTTTAAATAATAATAATTAGTGTCAGTTTATATATTACAATGTATATTATTTTGTAACCTTTAGACATAAATATATGTTAAAATTTTAATTGAATTCATTTTCATTTTTAATAAAATGTATGTGGAATAAAATGTTTCATTGAAAATTTGTTTTTTAATTTGCCTTTAATTTAATAGGCACCTGTGACTATTAAATAATTAATTGACTCTGGATTCTAATTTTTATATTATATTGAAGGGGTACTTTTCTGCGATTTATCATTTGTTACGACTCAAATGCAAGTGTTTGTTATACTCCTGTAGAAAATAGTCTAACTATCTGATAGACAATTCTTCCACTTTCTGAGGCCCCTGGAAGACATCTCTCCAAATTTATAAGGTATCCTATGTATACTACTTATTTATTTTTTTATATATAATATCTAACCATTAATGCTGTGGCTTAAAATATTTCTCCATAGAAAAGGCTAATGTTGTAGCATTAATTAAATAAAATAAGCCTTTTTTGCTGTCTTTTTTTCATATACTTAAACTATCGTCTCGGCAATCGGTTCTTGCTTCTCACAGCTTGTCTTTCGACAGAGGCCTCCTCTAATACCTTCCATCTGTACCTATCCTTTGCTGAGCATAGCCATTTTGGTCTGCTATTTTCTTCAGGTCGTTTTGCCATCGCTTTACTGGTCTTCCTTTCTTTCCCTCGGGTACCTTTCATTTATTATTTTTGTCCATTTTTCCTTCTTTTCTCTCATCTTGTTACCAATCCATTGCCATTTTAACTTCCTGGAAACTGATTGTACTGTTCTGAATTTGGTCTTTTCTTTAAGTATTTTTAAATTTATTTTATCGTTCTCCCAATATAGTTCCCTCTATTCCATTCTGACAGATATTTATTTTATTTTTGTCCCAAGTTCGGCAAGCATGTCAGAGATGGCAATATCCAAGTGTTGAATAATTTTCGCTTCTCTGATATTGGCATCTCTTTATTTTTCACTATTTCGCTCACTGACCAGAATCTCTGCCAAGTGTTGGCTATTATCCTTTCGATTTATTTCTGCATAATTTCTGTGGGTGTCACGGACTGCCCAAGATAAATAAATAACACACTATACAATAATTAAAACTATTTATTTACGAATTGTTTTAAACTTAAATTTTCGTGGTTTATTAACATATTGNGGATGTGGGTGCCGTGAAAAATAAAAGAATCAGACGTAGGGTAGACAGATTCTGCCCTTGACAGCTTGACACAACCGACCACAGCAGTATCGTCGTGACCACGATCCACGCAACTGGGTCGAAATATCGGCAAAATTAAAAATCCCCATCGTGATATGTACCCGTTCAAATAGTCAATATTTAGTTACGAATAAAAAATATTTTTATTTGGATAAACTTACTTACTATACTTTCATGGGATTAAGAGATCTTGCGCCGCCTGGCTCCAGCGGCCATCATCGGTCCACGTTGTGGGGGGTCTGCCTACCACAGCGCCGTCCAATGCTGGATCGCAACTCCAGCACCTTTAGCCCCCAACGTCCATCGGTCCTTCGGGCTATGTGCCCCGCCCATTGCCACTTCAGTTTCACGATTCGTGGGACTATGTCAGTGACATTGCTTCTACTACAGATCTCTTCATTTCTGATTCGATCACGTTGAGTAACTCCGAACATAGCCCTCTCCATCGCACGCTGAGTGACTCTGAGCTTCCGCATGAGGCCCATAGCCAGCGACCACGTCTCAGAACCGTAGGTCATCACTGACAACACGCACTTCTCGAAGACTTCTGGCACTGAGCGATATCGGACAAAATTTTTCAATACATGTAGAGTACTTTTAAATTTGCTAATGTCGGACATTCTATCTAAATGATGTTAAGAATTTAAAAATGTATTAGTAAGTTATATGTATATCCATTGAAAAGCAAAATCTATGAAACATGTGAAACCGCGAAGCTTTACTAGTATTTTATTATGTATGTGTGTGTTAATTTGTGTATACGTACGTGTGCTAGCGCGAATACATAACTATGAAATAATTTACAAATGTTCGCGTCCTAGCTTAATGTTTATAGCCATAACGAAAGTTTTACTTAGTGTGTCATAAATGGATATGTATGTATGGGTTAAGAAGGAATGAATTACACATCAAATGTTTACTCTACGCTGATGATCAAGTAATACTTGCATCATCCGCTAATGAGCTACAGGAGATGGTAAATATTATGAATGAAGCTTTGAAAAGAAAACGCATGAAAGTTATGTAAACAAAACGAATATCATGCTTTTTGAAAGACATGAATTTATGATGAATGGCAATATTCTGTTAGATGGGGAACAAGTGGAAGAGGTGAAAGAATTTGTTTACTTGGGATGTAGATTTACAAAAGATGGAACATGTGAAAGTGATATTGAAAGGAGAGTGAATACAGGGAATATGGTAAATGGTGCTCTGCATGCCTTTATGAATAGTCAGATGGCTATGCATAGAGGAGTGTTGGTGACAACACATATGTATGGTAGTGAAAGTTGGGTATGTCAGAAGAAGCAAGCAAGAGTGACTGGGAAAGTTCGAAGGGGAATACCAAGGCCAACAATCCTGGCGCAAATCAAGGACATTTTAAATAAGGGCCAGGTCAAGAGTACTCTAAACCGACGAACTCGTATGAAAGGTTTAATGAGAATGAATGAAGCAAGGAAGGACGTGGTCTCTGCCTACCCCTATGGAAATGAGGCGTGATGCTATGTATTTATGTACAAATGGGTAGATTGTGTATCATACTAACGAAATACGAATTCAGAACTAGGAATAATTGCAGTTACTTTAAATGGTTTTCGCTTACCTAATACTTGCAGGTTGTATACTAGGGATTTATGTAACCTCAAAATAGAATTTAAAATGTATATTTTCCCGTCTGACAAAAAGCTAGTTACTAGTTACTTAGGAATAGAATTAAAAGTTATCGTTATCAGAATTAAAATATAATATTTTTGCCATTACTGCTAGAGCTATAAATAATTTTTGAATTGTTACAAATGATGTTTTAATATTTTATTTTAATTGTAGTCTTTACATCTATATCATATATAAAACAAATCAACGAAACCACATCACAACAAAAAAGATTTGCGAATTTCCAGTAGTAAGTGTCGGGACCACATCATTATTTTAATAGGAAATATTTCTTATAAATCCAAGTTTCAATTATTGAGATTATGGTGACTTTGTATCATATTACAGATCCACAGTACATTACATCTAGGAAGGGATCTCGCATAATCTCAATTAACGGATACAGATTCAGTCGGCAATGCAATCTGGGTGTAAAGACACGTTGGTTTTGTTCATCTCATCACAGTAAAGGATGCAAAGCAGTCATCATAACCGTAGAAGATGAAATCTTGAAGTGTAATAACGACCACAATCACCCACAGCCATATCCTGACAATTTTCAAAAGAACAGCAATTTTGATGAAAATTGATGAGATGCCTCCTGTAGAAGCTATTATGATGTAAACTATAAGATTTTTTAATACTTATAATAAAAAGATAACCTTTAGATTGCCCGGTTGCGTTTTATTGGCATCCGTAATTTGCCCGCGCTTTTTAACAGAAATAACCGTCGCCTGCCCCGCATGCACGGACATTTTTGCGTCGATTGCGGGTCGAATGACGCTAAATTGGCTCTCGGGACTTAAATCTTCACGAAATTCTACCAAATGTTATAATATTTATGTTTGCTAATAGTTAAACTATACAATGTTATCTTTTGTTTTTTTAAATTAAGACTCTAGTGTAGGGTTATGTTGCGCTAAACTTTGAGATAGTGAAAAAAGTCCGTCTTGTATTTATAGGCTCATATGTTAAAAATTGAAACTTGGCTCAAGGGGTTTTATTGTTATTCACATCAATTATATAATCAAAAACACTAATAAACATTAACGGTTTATAAAATAATACAAAAAAAACTTAACGACCTTGGACGGACACACACACACCGTTAGTAACGGTCACTTTGTAACTGATTATTTTTTCGTTTTTTCTATTGTCTGGTGTTATCTCTACGTATATTTTGTTACGACAGTTAGCGAGAAGCGAAATAGATAATATACATTATGACTTAAAAAGAAAGAGATTCTTATATTTCTGAGTGCTTGAGACAGAAATATTGTATCATGTCAACTAGTAGTTGCCACGGGCCATCTAAGGGATAAATATTTTCCTTATGGTTTATTAAAGAGCAGGACCTTTTTATTACATACAATTTAACACTAAGCTGTGATTTTATGGAAGGTTAACATAATTTTAAATTTATTATGTACAAATACATATATTGTACCATTGATTATTAGATGAAGAGCTTTGAATAATAAATAGATTGGTATTTCAATTTAATAAGTGACAACTTCTAAGATAAAATGATAATAATAACATGATAAAAAAAACAACAAATTGATTTGTCTGAATTTTAATTTTATAATTTACCATTTATTATGCACAGAAACTAAGAAGAAATTATATACTTTTTTGTATTAAGTTTGCTTATATGGTAATTATAGTAATGCAAATGGTTAAAAATCATATGTTTTCAGGCTTTAATACTTTCGTTTAACTATGTCCGTTGTCCTTTCTCAGATTGTGTACCAAATTTCATTTAATTCGATTCATTAGGAAGGGTTGTTGTTTGGCACCCTTGAAAGTAAATTTTTTGCCAACTTTGAAATTCATATTTATTCGTAATGAATCAACAGTCTAAAAAAATGGTTTAAGACTCCTAGCTTTATAACTGACGATACTCCTATCAACTACGGCCCCTATAGCATTATAAAGTAGCCTATCTCATTTCTCGGGCTCTAGACTACCTGGGAATCAAAATTGAATTCAATCGGTTCAGTAGTTTTGGCGTGAAAGAGCGACTGTCAGAGTTACTTTCGCATTTATAAGATTAATAAGACTTGAAGCAGGCTCAAAAAGAACCTTTGAATGGTCAGTTGTCTGTCAGTTAGTAACACATCTACCATTGGTTCGGAATGTTAATTCCGCTGAGAAGAATCCGGCAAGAAACTCAGCGGTTACTCTAAACTATATTGAAAAATATAGTTTTGTAGGTTACAATGTGTAATGTTTCCCAAATCAAGTCCAAAGTTTTTTATCGCTTAATTTTCAACTATAGAATGTCTTTTTTAAATCGAACCCAGGAATTTTCTAATCTTCTAAGTATAGTTTTTGCTTGATAGAAGGCAGCTGGTAGGGTTACAATTAAACACGCACGAAACTTTCCTTTGATGTCACCAAGGAGTGTCTAGTTTCAAGGAGTCCTCAATTAAAATAAGCAAAATTTACATACAATGTAATCCCTACATCATCAGAAAAAATTATAGCCGTCTTCAATTGAGGGATTTATTTATATTACAACTTTCCGTTTTTACTGTTTACGCTTTAGTGAAAGAAGGTATCGGTAGAATCGTAATCTTTATCGGAAGCTTTAAATTATACAAAGCCCAAATGTATTTTTAATATAAAACTCGAGTGTATTGTATATGCTAAAGAGAAATCTGAGTAGTTTAAATAATAAAATAAAATAATCCCACAAAAGTTGGATCATATTTGTTGAGATATTCCAATTGCTGTAAAAAAATACTATTTTTTAAATATAATATGAAATGTTGTAGCGATCACGATTCTTTTATTTGTAGTTTTTATATCAGTGAAACGTTTACATGCTCTACATCCGAAAATCTCAAATATAAGAAGTCGTCGTTTTCATGACGACTGTGATTGGTGGAACTATTATTGGTATAAGAGGGGTAGCACAGGGGAATGAAGCAATATTCGCCTAGTCACAGTTCTTAGTTTATATTAACGTTAGTATTGTGTTTTAAGTCATTCAAAGTATGTAATATAACAATGAAGAAAATGAGAATAGTATTACTTAACCTGCAGTTTAGTGAACGACTGTCAGTATTCTATTCAATAATAAATTTTATTAATTAAAAAAAAAGCAATACTGGAGCACCATGTTAAAATAAACAACCAATACTACCAGAATTAACGAAAACAACAAATAATATTTTTTTATTTAGGATGTTCTTTGTGGCGACAGAATAAATTTTTATGAAACAATAATTTGTCTAAACTTTAGGATAACATCTTGCTGATTTTATATGTGTAATAAAATATATTTCTTACATTTACTTACTTCTTGTTGCTGAATACTACTTTGTTGTTTCAGATATAACGTTTGCAACTACCTCTCGTGGTGCTAGAATATTAATTGTGAAAGGTTATAAATTTCACAAACATCGTGAGTCTGGTTATAAAGTGCGCTGGTACTGCGGCACTCACAATAACAGGGGATGTAGAGCCTCCATATTTACACTAAACAATCAAATTATTAAATATAATAATATACATAACCATGGACCTACCTGGCAGTTTGAATAATAAATCTTTATCACTATATTTTTACATTTTAATCACATTAATAAAATTAGATGTACTTTTGCTTTCTTTTCTAAAGACTGATGTAAAACTAATAAAATGTATTTTAGAATATATTTCTTTTTATATCGTTCACCTGTATTTCTTTTAACGAGACCATAATTTTGTGAATTTTTCACAATCATTTGTTTCACAATGTTTAATTTTTATTTGTAAATTATTATGTTATATACTGTTGTTATAGTCACTGTTGAATTATGACCATGACTAAATAAGTTATATATTATATTTCACACGAAGAATTACATAAAGAATGTTATCAAAGATTGTATAGTCAGTCATTGCTAAAAGTTACAGTAAACTTGTTAAACTTGGACCTAGTTCTGTTAGTATGGCCTTAATATTAACAGTATTAAATACATAATAATTACAATATTCATTCTCATAGTGCCCATCTCATAATTAACTTTAAACCCTCACTCCAATCTCAAAGATATATATAATATATAGATAATTTTGTCGTTGTTCGTAGTCGAATTTGCACTATTATTAAATGTTTATTGTGGTGTATTTTTAACTACTACAGGAGCAACGTTTGAAAGATCAAATCGTGGAGCTTTATTACTTATATTGGATGGTTTTAAGTTCCTCAAGCATCGCAAGTGTGGGGTCAAGGTTCGGTGGCATTGCGGTTCCCATAATGCCAAAGGTTGCAAAGCAAATATCTACACAGTTGACGACGTAATCATCAGATGCAACAATAACCACAACCATGGACGTAACTGGTGTAAAGACTAAGTTATGTTCCATTCTATCATCATTAAAGTTATATGTAGTAAAAACGATCGAGTATAGGATTTAGACCATTTTAAAATAAACATTTTTCCTGTTCGTATATCCGTTACAACGTTATCTGTAGACAATTCTATTTTCTGAAATATAGATGTTATAAAAAATACCACACAAATTCTATTTAATATTTAAAATAAAATAGTCATAATGTTAAACTCGCACTGTATTTCATAAACCAAATCGTAGACTTTCAACTCACTTTGTTAAAAATATTACAAATTAAAAGCGTGCCTACAAAGTACACATGTCAAAAGTGAAACTTCTTTGGCAAACTAATTTTTAATGTTAATTTATTTTTATACAAATGGAAGATATGTTAGAAATTTAATTGTCATTAAAATATTTAAAAAAATAATACAAATAATTTATTGAAATCTTAAATGACGAATTGTAAATAAAAATCTTACGTGTTTTTTGTCTATATTAGAAATCATTAATTAAATTTTGTTTGTGAAATAAAAATTTAGAAAAGAGAATTCAGGATATCTTTTTTTATTAAATTATTAAATGAACAGTGGCAAATAATAGCTGCACATCTTCGGGACTCTAATCACGCGTTTCAGCCCAAAAAATTTTACCCTCTTGTGCCTAAAGAAGTCTCACTTCAATAAATTAAAATTATCTGAAATCTTTAAAATAAATTTTAATTATATTCTAATAGAAAAGAAATATTTTACTCTTATGAGTCTATGTTGTCACTTAATAATATAAATTAATGATGAAAAATCGTGACTATCTCTTTAATAAACTATAACCAATTCTAAATTTTATTCACAAATTTTCTGTTCTAATTAATAAACCAGTTTGATCTATTATAACTTGGTTTAAACATTACAGGCGCAACATTTGCAAGATCAAACCGTGGTGCTTTGTTGTTAATAGTGGATGGTTATAAGTTCCTCAAGCATCGAACGTCTGGTGTCAAGGTCCGGTGGTACTGCGGAACCCACAATTCAAGAGGTTGCAAAGCAACCGCTTACACTGTTGAGAACGAAATCATTAAATGTAACAATGACCACACACACAGACCTAATTGGTCACCATCGTCGTCGCCACTTTAACCGATGGATGTGCAGATGGATCTTGCACCACTTACAACCAGCGACTAACGGCCACCTGATTTATGTTATCGGTCCATCTATATACCTTTGTGTGGGGTCGCCAATCCATCACCTTCCAGCACCAACGCTTATAGGTCCATCAGATTAAGAGGGCTCTGTCGCTGACTCTAGTTCTTTTGCGGATATCCGCATTCCTGAATTGATCGCATAAATAAACATTCAGGTCTTTAGTATTGGGCTCATAGTAAACGAACACTGCGTATTCAAAGACTTTTTTGATCAGGCACTGTTATTACAATATAATTTAAGTCTTAACATTTTATTAAAATAAAAAAGTAAAGATAAAGTTCTTATAGGAAATTATGAAAAATTGGCACGCCTTAATAAGATTTAGTTCCTTTTCGTCGATTTCTTTCTCTTGTACAATTTTAGTCATTACAATTTTGATGACATAATAACTACTTATGCATTTTATAAAACTAGCATCGTCAATTAGTAGCATTAAGTTATTTGTCAAGTCCCTTTCATCTAACTTATTTACCCTTATCAATTTCTATTAAAGTTGAAAGACCATGTTTATATAAACCGAAATATTTTAAATTGTTTTAATAAATTAATTAATTTCAACCAGACCTAAGAATTATTCGTCGCAGCCTTTTCTGTCATAGATACTTTTTTTAGATTTGCACTATTATGAAAATTATTTATCGATGCATATGTAACTACAGGTGCAAGATTTGAAACATCAGTCAAAGGTGCTTCATTGCTAATAGTGGACGGTTTTAAGTTCCTCAAGCATAGGACGTCTGGTTTAAAGATCCGGTGGCAATGCGGTAGTCACCATGCCAAAGGTTGTAAAGCAAATGTGTACACCCTTGACAGCGAAGTAATAAAGTGCAACAATGATCACATCCACGGACGTAACTGGTATTACAATAAATAATATAGTTTATATTCGAATTTTTTATTCCTCAATGGCAATTTTTTTAATATTTTGATCATAATTATGTATGATATGTCGATATTTCTGTCTGACGAGACTGCTGTTGATTGGAATGCACAAGTTGAGCTGTCAGGGGCAGAATCTTTCTACCCAATGCCCGTGCTGCTGCTACTTCTTCTGCTTTTGTTCCTGACAGCTCACTCCAGACTCTCAGATTGGGCACTGCAATTATTTATTGAATAAAAATATCGTATAAATAATCCATGACAGCCTAATGGTGAAACACGTGGATTTTCATCCAGAGAAGAAACGGTTTCTAAGCCTCTAACTTTCACTTCATAAAATGTATTATTGAGAGATAAAAACTGTCAGTATCAGCTTTAAAGTAAGCAGTAGATTTAAAAAGCTATACTGACATAACTCATGCCTATTTAAATTTGCAATAAGATTTCTCTTTTTTTTTGCTTAAGACATTATATTTCTTAGAATGAGGGTTTTTCTATCGTCTCAGTTTGTTTCGTCCGGCTATACAAAGTCACATTGCAGCCGGCTGCTGAGTGAAAATGAAAGATCGGCCATATTGGCCATGGCGCATAAAGCCACTCAATTATTTTATAGTAATTCTGCATGATTTAAATATTTCGATGAGTTCTATTGGGAAAAAATCGATTATAGTGATCAGTAACATTGTTTGTGACATAATTCAAGAAAGATGTTTCGAAAATGCGACCTGTAAAAGCTAAGATAAATTTGACTATTTAATGTGACTACAGGCGCTGCTTTCGTGACTTCAATCCGAGGGGCTCGCATGCTGTTAGTGGAGGGCTATGGATTTTATAAACAACGCGATTGTAGAAATAAATATGATGTTACAAAGACTCGTTGGTTCTGTGGAAGTCATCACGCAAAAGGCTGCAAAGCCGTGGTATTTACTATTGGTGATCAAATTGTTAAATGTAAAAATGTTCATACACATGCCCCTATTATGCAACTACGGCAGTAAATAATTTAATAGTAACAGGATGCCAGGTTAACTGTGTTGTTAGGCTGTTTTATCTACATCTAAACTAATATTATAAAGAGGAAACATTTGTGTTATTGTATGTATGTTTGTTACGTTTTCACACAAAACCTACTGAACCGATTTCAAAATTTTTTTCACCATGAGAAAGCTGCATTTTCACTGAGCGATATAGGATATACAACATTCTCTAAAAATATAGGGATCCCTAAGAAAAATGCATTAATGCATTGTTATCGCTTGCGCTGTGAAAACTATTGAAGATAAAACAAAATAATGTTCTACATTATTATAGAATGTATTGATATCTACAAAAAAGTCGTCGATACCGTATGTCCAACTATTATAGTTATGCCACTATAACTACTTTTGTACATTTCAAAAGCTAATAAAAGTGCCGACAATAATCTAATTATATTATTCATGCCTTTTCTTTATTAAACCTTATCACATTAAATTATTTTTTATTGAAGACCGTTTCAATACCTATAAAAGGCTTTACAAATGATTAAAATCGGACATGCTATTCAAAATGTGAAACTAAACAAAACTACGTCAAATAGGTAAGTTCTGAGACAATAAAGTATTACGAGTATAAATAAATCTCTTCTCTAACATTATAGAAGAAAGTTAGGCATTTTGAATATCTGTTTTTATTTTTAACAATTTATTATAATCAAGTCAAAAATACTGGACCGATAAAATTCTTTCAATACCTGTAGAGTATTTTTAAATTGATTAATGTCGGTTGTTCTACGTAATTGATGTTACGAATTTAAAAATGTATTAGTTGGATATATGTTCGTTGTAAAGTAAAATCTGGATATTGATTTGAATATCAATGTAAATGTATATCAAGTAATCTGAAAAGAAGTAATTAAAAACTTCTAACAAAAATAAATCTATAGTCTGACTTAGTAGACTTTCCACTGTCTCGAGATCGGTATCTACGCGGGTGACAACGCGGGGCATTGCTAGTCTCTTTATAAAAAAGCTTATATGCTCAATTATTTCAAATTCATAATTAATTTTTAGAGAAGAAACTATTGTAAAACAAGCATATGTTACAAATTTGTATAGGCTACCAATCTACGCGGAAACAGCGTGATGAATCATAACGAAAAAGATTTAAATAAGGCTTAAGGCTTATTAACTTTTCTACTACTACTACTACACAGCTACTATGACTAGGTAGCTACTTTTACTTACTTGAAAGCATCGCAATATATTACTTTTGGTAAAACGGCGATAGATGCTGAGAATTGTACAAGGTTAATAATATGATACATCGTCGACATAAAGTACATTTTAAAATAACAGAGATATCTGTTACTGTTACTAAAGCAGTTACTGATATTGCTATTGTGAAGCTTTCATTGTTGTTTCAAAATGTACTTTAAATTATACAATTATTTTTAACAAATTTTCCACCTCGCTATTGATGTTTATATTTAAATTAAATAATACAACTAGATCAAAAATGTTCAGATTTTACCTCTATTTTACCTTCATTGTTTTTATTTATTACTATTTGTACACCACAATGTTACGAAAGATAAACAAATTTACAGCTAATATAATACACAGTACAAGAGGCGGTCTTATCACTTGGTAGCCATCTCTATCAGGAATCCTTAGGTAAAGGAGTCGTTATAGCAGAAAGTGGTGCTGTGGTGGCGTATAACATACATACATACAAATAACTTCATCCTAATACGTAGATATTATACACAAATAACCCATGTGATAAACATAGAAAATAAAATAAAAATACTTTTCGTAACGATGTTTTTTTTGTTATTATACGTGAAAATTTACTCAACACTGATTAAAATTTAAAAAAAATATGTGTTAAATTTTACAATTAGAGTTCAGTTATGACTTCATTTTAACTGTGGCTCAAATCGATGGTTATATTTATCGCATCTGCTATGCAGTGGTCAGCATGAGACATTGGATCCTGGCAGTGGCGTAACTATGGGGTGGCAGGGGTGGCAAAATGCCAGGCGCCTCTGGCCCAAGAGGGCCCCGGCACAAGAGGTACTCGAAGCACATAGAACAAACAGGTTAAGTGACTGAAAATTCTATGGCCCGATCTTTAAACTTTGAGGTTGTAACAGACACTTTTGGTGAACAAAGAGCTCGAAAAAACATTTTTTCTTAATAAATACCTTCTTGAAGTTAAATTGTAATTTTTAATTTACAGCTCATTCCCCCTCGCCTAAGAAAGAAGGCCTAAGTCCAGCTGTGGGACGTATATAGGCTGGTAAATGTGAATTAATGTAAATGTGTAAACCCATGCTCTTGAAAATAATATAGTTATGAGTTTGATAACTGCTTAAGTAGTTCTATTAAAATTAAAATAAGTACGTGACGATTTTTGCGGTGGGTCTCCATTAAAATGATTTGCCACGGGCCTCCTGGGACGGGGATCCTGGGTTCATGTCCCGTGTCAGAAGTCATGTAGTTAGCGGTGTGTGCCATCCCCGTGCCTCGGAGAGCATATTAAGCCGTTGGTCCTGCGCTTAATCTCTCTACTGTCGTGTCGGATTGCCGTCACATCGGACTATGACAGTGAAAGAATAGAGAGTGCACTTGTGTCTTATGTACTAATCCGCAGTGAAGCACTAAAAACTCTCTCTCCCATGAGTGAGGATTCCTGTACCTATCAGAGGTACATTAATAAGCTATCCAGAAGCAGCTTTACCAATGATGTCAGCTCGTTTTGCACAAGAGCGCGAAGAAATAACATTGCGCCGGCCGCGGCACTTTCAATGAACCTGTGCTTACTTCTGGGCGCTAAAGTAATGATTGCACGCGGGTGCTACATGGCCCAGATGATGCTTAACTGCAAACAGACATATCATATATTGTATACATTTATACAATATATGGCATATTACAATGTTGGAGATTATTTAAGTGGATTTTTTTACTAACGGACAGACTACTGACGATTCAAAGATGCCTACTTGAATAAAGAATATTTCGATTTTGACTTCATACCAGGTAATTGTATTTATGATTTCTATTCTCATTAGATGCTATATTCACAACTTCGTCAAGAGGTGCAAGGGTTATCTTTTTCGCTGGATTCAAATTCGTTATGCAGAAGAGGATTAAGTACAGAACGCGATGGATTTGCAGCAGTTACAGAAAATACAGCTGCAAAGCTAATCTCCATGTCAGTGACAGAAATGAGATCGTATTTTGTAAGAACGACCACAACCATCCGCCATTGCTACCTTAGTGGATAACGTTTATTATTTATTTATCAAATAAAACTCTAATGGGTGCTTTATCTTATAATACATTATAAAAAGACATACGCTTTTATAGAAAACTAAATAAAAAAGTAGAAAATATTTAATGCTACTGGTCTAAAAGCGTGGGGAGCTTTCATTGTGAAATTCAGTGTTAGTTTAAAGCACCCCACGCTTTTAGAACAGTGATTTAGTATTCTCGCCAGAAATTTAATTGGTATGCTAATTATTTTCTACTTTTTAGGGTATTTTTCGGTTTCTAGTTGGATCGCAATATGTACAGTTGTTTTAACGACTGTATCTCTGTTTTAAAATATTCTCGTCAGTTATTTAATTGTTACAATAAGAATTTTTCTTTAACACGTTTGATTCAAAGTGCGGGAAAATTACCTTTAAATATTCCTTTACATACATACATACAGGTGAAGATAATATAGCGTGTTATAAATATGGTACATTAGGAAACCTAACTGTGTAAATTAACTTAAAGCCTTTGTTGAAGTATATTTTTCCTGGACGTGGACGAATGTGTATAAATATATATTATATATGTAAATAATTATGGCAATAAAAATTTCAAACTACTATATATATGTCGGAGAGCAGATGTCTGTGGAACGCTGGCGCCATCTATCGGCGTGGACAGAGTCAATAAGTGGCAGTCCGGCCCGTCTCTCGGCAGTTCTCGAGCGGCGGTCGGCCGGAGTGGTCGACTATTGAAACTGTCGCGTTCCTAGCTATTATTGATAATGAGTTTGTGTAAATTGATATGGGGAACATTAAGTGATCGAACATTATAATCCGAGTTAGTTAACAAAGTGTTTGATTGCACCAACATTGCCCACGAACGCCCACAGAATAAGAAATTAAATAATGGATCCAATTAATAACGATGTCGGCGGAGAACCCTACGCCGCTGTGCTTTATGCTTCTCCGTTCTCTCTTATTCTCCGACATATATATAGTTTAGTTATACATATATAATAATATAGTAATGCTCTTTCTCATTGTTAATTTAAATATTTTAGTTTAATTTTGTTAATTAGTTTGATTGTTTAAATTACATTCGCATATATTAAAAACAAGTATAATAAATATATGTTCAGTTCACTTACTGCCTCTTCATTATTGTCTAGTTAATATATGTAAATGGTTAAAATTGTGACATTTCTTCTTACATACAATTTTAAATTGAATAATATATAGAGCAATTTCTCATTATTAAGTTTAACAATGGTTTTCGTTTGTTTTACGTTTCCCATTGAGTAATAAATTAGTCGGTTTAGACCATTGTACTAATTTATTGAGACAGTTGTTTACGTCGTCATAATCTGTTTGTTGTCTTTTAATTTTGAATGTTAGAGAAGTATCATTAGCAAACAAAACTGTCTCATGATTGTCTTTGACAAAATAAGGAAGTTCATTAATGTAAATAAGGTACAGAAATGGTCCTAATATGAAACCCTGTGGGACACCTTTTGTGTTTTATTGTTAGACAGAAACTCATCAGGTCTCTAATGCTGTGTCTGTGATGCCATAGTGTCGTAATTTCCCGACCAGAGATTCATACTGGACACAATCGAAGGGCAGCAAACACCAAGCGTGTTTCGTGATTCCTCCCAGGACTCGTAAATATTATGTAATAACAGTACACCAGCATCGGTTGTTGAACGAGTTCGCGTAAATGCAAATTGCTTACAGTGTAATAAATTACATTTTTGAAAATGTTGTAGCAACTGGTTCATTATAATTTTCTCGAATACGTTACTGAAAGTCGGAAGAACCGATATTGGTCTAAAGTTAGAGGGATCTGAAGTACTGCCCTATGATTGCTCTTATGATTAAATTGTAATTGAAAATAACTCAACCTCAAGCGAGATCAGTGTGGCCATACCTGATGACGATCATACATATACATACATAAACTTCCTTCTTCGAAAGTGGGCAAATTTGTCTAAATGATTGGGATATTTCTCAATAAATAAAATGGATACATAAATAGCATCACGTCTCATTCTCATAGGGGTAGGCAGAGACCACATCTTTCCACTTGCCACGATCCTTGCATATCTCCTTCGCTTCTTTCATTCTCATTAAACCTTTCATACACGTTCGTCGGTTTAGAGTACTCTTGACTTGGCCCTTATTTAAAATGTCCTGGATTTGGTCCAGGAACGCTCGCCTTGCTCTTCGCCTTCCAACTTTCGCGTTCACTCTTGACTCATAAATCCTTTTCGTCAGTCTCCGTTCATTCATTCTCTCTACATGCCCAAACCATCTAACCATCACCTTTTCGATTTTAGTCACTACGTCTTCTTTTTACCACAACGTTCTCTTATCACACTATTTCTTACTCTGTCATTCAGTTTTAATCCACTCATACTTCTCATCGATCTCATCTCTACCGCATTTATTTTACTTTTGTGATTCTTCTGCCATACCCAACTTTCACTACCATACATAAGTGTTGGCACCAACACTCCAGCATGCACTGCCAGTCTAGCCCTTTGAGACACCATCTGGCTNGGACCCATATTGTAGATCGCACGAACGGCCCTTTTCTGCAGCACAAATATTGCATCTATATCAGCAGCATTACCCCAAAGTAAAATGCCATATGACATAATGCTGTGAAAATAACTGAAATAGACCAGCCTGGCAGTTTCAACGTCCGTAAGACGGCGAATTCTTAGGCTGGTCTATTTCAACGTCGATATTCTGTTCGATAGACCTCTTATATGGGGCCCCCACTGTAGCTTACAATCTAAAGTAATGCCTAGAAAAACGGTACTATCTACCAGATCAAGTTCCTCATTATTAAGTTTAACAATGGTTCTCACTTGCTTTACGTTTGGTAATGTGAATTTAATACATTTTGTTTTTTTCCCGTTCAGTAATAAGTTGTTTGCTTCAAACCATTGTACTACTTTATTGAGCGAATTGTTTACCTCGTCAAAATCTGTTTGTTGTCGATTAACTTTGAATATTAGAGAAGTGTCATCAGCAAACAAAACTATCTCATGACCGTCCTTGACAAAATAAGGAAGGTCATTAATGTAAATGAGGAACAGAAATGGTCCTAATATGGAACCCTGTGGAACACCTAGTTTCGTTACAGACCCTTCTGAAAGTTTTCCATTAACACAGACCTTTTGTGTTCTATTAGTTAAATAGGAACTCATCAGGTCTAATGCAGCGTCTGTGATGCCATAGTGACGTAATTTCCCGATCAGAGTTTCATACTGGACACAATCAAAGGCCTTAGACAAATCACAGAAAACACCAAGCGCGTCTCGTGATTCCTCCCAGGCCTCGTAAATATTATGTAATAACTGTACACCAGCATCGGTTGTTGAACGAGCTCGCGTAAATCCAAATTGCTTACTGTGTAATAGATTGTATTTTTGAAAATGATGTAGCAATTGGTTCAATATCATTTTTTCGAATACTTTACTGAAAGTCGGAAGAACCGATATTGCTCTAAAGTTAGAGGGGTCTGAGGGGTTTGACAAACTAACCGCCAACTTTAGTTACTGTAGAGCGAAAAATTTTATTTTTAATTACAATAACATTTTAAAATATGTGATCTTTTCTCATTATCAATTACTCGATGTGATAGTGTAGATGAAAATTTTAAAAATGGGATTCTGGCACAGCTACTATCATACTATTAAATCGCAAGTTTAAGTTCTCTTTTTTTTAAATCATGCCAGTTTAAAGGCACTTCATAATAAATGAAAAGAAAATAACATAAGTATAAAATATTTAAGATGTTTGAATTAAATATTCTGTTTCAGCAATATTTACTAGGTCCAGTCGCGGTGCTTGTATCATTGTTATTTCTGGATTTAAGTTCGTGAGGCAGCAGCGAAGTGGAAATAAGACCCGATGGTTTTGTGGTAACAACAGACATGGCTGTAAGGCAAACTTGTATTTGAATGATGACAACGAAATCATCGCCTGTAACAACAATCATAATCATTCCCCACCTAAAGTGTTATAATACCACTCCATTCAACAGTTTCTTCTAATCAATTGGAATTTCTATAAAACTGTATCCGTCTATTTAAGTACAAGAATGAATTACCAAATCTAAAATAATATAAGTTAATAAAAAGGATTTTGTAAATGCTTGAAACTACCGTCAATTTTTAGCGCTTAAGTATATATTTCGCGATACTTATTACGTTTCGTAATGTGATAACGTTTACAATTTTATATAAATTATCTAATATAATTGGATTTTTTATTTTTACGTTCAATCGGTGTAAAGGGTGGTAATAATAAAAACAATCGATTTTTTAAATATTTAATACGGCTGTGATTTTATCCTCTAACACATTAAATAGAGAGTATGAGTCTAGAACTAAAACTATAAAGATGTCGTGAAATCTACTGGAGATGTGAGGAACGATTTAAAGTTGTTTTTTTTATTACAGATCAGAGAGCAGCTCTTTTAAGATCATATTCTGCATATCCAGAGTACATGGGCCATTTTACTTATGAAAGCGAACCTTGGGACGAAGTAAATCATATAGTAGTCACACCTGACTTTCCTGTTCCCGTTCAAAAGATGTGTACATCAGAAATCAGTGAACAAAATAAGCCAAAGCATTTCAGAACACGAACCGTTAAAAGACCAGACAGCCCCGAACCCATAGATTCATGTGGTTGTATTAATGATTGCGTAAATAAATTAAGCGAAACTGCAAAGCTAGAGTTGTTTAATGAATTTTGGGGCCTAAGGGACAGGCAAGTTCAAAGAGATTACTTAGTAGATAGAGTAAAATTCCAGGAACCTAAAAGGAGCCTCGTTGCAGATTCGAGAAAGAAATTCAGTCTGACCTATACATTGGTTTACCATAACAAGACTTACATGGTGTGCAGAAAGTTCTTTTTGAACACTTTAAACATAACCGAGAAGCTCGTAAGGTATGCATTGTTGAATAGAGACAAAGATATTAACATGTCTTTTCCTGAAGAGGCTTGTTTTAACATAACCCCTAGGGGTGGTACTGTGATTGTCTACGAAGGTTACAGATTCAGTCGTCACCATGTTACTGATGCAAAAACACGCTGGCACTGTGCTACTCATAAAGCGAAAGGATGCAGAGCATACATTTACACCGTCGATACACAAATGGTCAGAATTAATAACGACCACAATCACGGCGTTCCGAAAACGTCAATGTAATTTATGAATTTAATTATACCCATCATAGGGCGTTTTTGAAAAAGATTTTGCTACGTTAAGTTAACAAAATATGTTATATAACTTGTATTATTTTTGTTGTTGATATTATTATGTTTTTATAATTTTAAATTTTATAATGTATTTAAACCAAAGGTTTTCGGAGACCGCTCCCGAAAACCAACACAGATGATTCTACTAATGACAAATTTGATTATTGGACGAAAAAAAAATCGATCCTGATTTAATAAAATATCATATTTTAAAAACGTTTTCTTAGATATTTTTACGCTCTAATGTGTTAAGTACAGCTAAATAAAACGACAGTTTCATATAAAATACAGTACTTCACTAAAAAAAACAACCAGCACTGAAACACAAAATTAAAACAGCTGACGTCTTAGCCCGGGTCAACGACCTCTAGCTGCCCACGCGTTCGTAAAGTATTTTTTATGAAACTATCGTTTCATTTAACATTAACAAGATGTAGAGTAAATAACTCCAATGAAACGTTTTAAAAATATGATATTTCTTTAATTTGGAACGATTTTTATTTCTGTGTCAAAGTCAAAGTCAAAATATCTTTATTCAAGTAGGCCTATTACAGCGCTTTTGAATCGTCAAATATCGTTTTTTCTGTACTTTATTTAAATGAATGACTGATGATAACATTAAAGAACGACTTACAATCTAAAGTTACGAAGGTTCCTTTGCGCCCTGATCTGAGAAGAGCCCACAACAAACTCAGTCGGGTGTACGGTTTTTTTTGTTAACATCATTACAATATTTATTTAAAATTTATTCTGTATCTATATACATATAGAGCAATTCATTCACTCCCACGCTTTTTTTTTTCTTCTAAGTATTCTTTCAAATTATAGAATGATTTCTCAATTAGTTTTCTTTTGATAAAAGATTTAAATTTATTAAGAGACATCTTTGTAACTTCTTCTGGGAGCTTGTTGTAGCAACGTATACAGTAACCCTTGAATGACTTGTCAATTTTATGTAGCATACTAGAATTTACAGCAATTTTATTTTTATTTCTTAAGTTGTATGAGGTGCATTCACTTTTTTTCCTAAAAGAGTCAATATTTTTATGGACGTACAACAAGTTTTCTAATATATATACGCCGTGAACTGTCATTATTTTTACTGCTCTGAATTTGTTTCTTAGCGACTCTCTTGGACCCATATTGTAGATCGCACGAACGGCCCTTTTCTGCAGCACAAATATTGCATCTATATCAGCAGCATTACCCCAAAGTAAAATGCCATATGACATAATGCTGTGAAAATAACTGAAATAGACCAGCCTGGCAGTTTCAACGTCCGTAAGACGGCGAATTCTTTTAACCGCGTAAGCCGCAGAGCTGAGCCTGTTCGATAGACCTCTTATATGGGTAGTTTACTATCTAACGTAATGCCTAAAAAAACGGTACTATCTACCAGATCAAGTTCCTCATTATTAAGTTTAACAATGGTTCTCACATGCTTTACGTTTGGTTATGTGAATTTAATACATCTTGTTTTTTTTCCGTTCAGTAATAAGTTGTTTGCTTCAAACCATCGTACTACTTTATTGAGCGAATTGTTTACCTCGTCAAAATCTGTTTGTTGTCATCATCAAATGTGTTATTTGTACTATCACCTGTCTTCGTTTTTGGGAGCGGTCTTCTAACACCTTGTACATTAGTTACTAAAAATGTTTTGAAATTTCGAATTAGTGAGTGGAATTAATGGAATAATTTACGATATTGGCTGTGCCAAATTTTCTATATTTTTGATTTTTATCCACAATGTTATTGTAATACAAATTAAAAATGATATTCGCGATTATATATTCACTATCATGTTTAAATTTAGTTTACAGTAAGCAAAATTATTGGAAGTAGATAAGGTTTTTATAACTTTATTTATAAAAAAAAATCTTTTACTACAAGAAAAATGCGATAAAATATCTCTTTTAATATATCTTGAAATAGTTAAATTAATTTTAAATATAGTATGTATAGACTGCCTCATTGGTCTAGTGGTTAGCATGTTCGACTACAGACATGAGGTCCTGGGTCGAGTCCCGGGTCAGACTAATTCAAAAACCAATATTGAGTTTTTTATTAAGATTTTCTCAATATTTGCCCGAAGTTGGGAAGTTGGCGGTGTGATCCACCCCCGTGCCTCGGAGAGCACGTTAAGCCGTCGGTCCTGCGCCTGATCTCTCTCCGGTCGTGTCGGATTCCCGTCACATCGGACTATGAGAGTGAAGGAATACAGAGTACACTTGTTGTGTACTATGCCTGCCAAGCCGCAGTGGAGCAGCGTGGTGGGTCTATGCTCTAAAAACCCTCTCCTCGGAATGAGGAGGCCTGTGCCCAGCAGTGGGACGTTAATGGGCTGCTACTTACTTATAGTATGTATAAAATGCTTATTTGGTACACCATAAACACAAAATAGTTGAGTATAATAGAAAATATTATCGTTAAGAATCTATCCATTAAAACATTTTAGAAACTTGTTTGAAAAATCTTTTTGAATAATTTTCTTGAACGTCAATGTAAGTAATAATTAAGGCTCTAGATTTGTTTTCATATAATATATAGGAATTGACATTTTAAAATAATGTTTAAAATTAGTCTTTGCTTAACTCGTCAATTACACTATTACTAATTAATAATAACCTAAATATTGCTAGTTCCAGCGTAATACCTAAAATAGCTTGATCATTATTAATTGTCATAATTTTATGATTTAGAACATTTAGAGTATTTATTTAAGATTCAAATTCAAATTTAAGATCAAATTTGTAAATAATAAAATTATTTTAGGGTCCCTTATAGGAATTTACATTAAGTGTATGAATGAGGCTCAAAATATTAGTAGAAATAACATGTACTGGTTTAGTGTATTTTGTGCAGTAAATTATCTGGTCTGATGTTTAAGTAATAAATAATTCTAGTAATAAGTGACGCCAATAGTACAACAGTTTTTTATTTGTATACTTTGCGCAATGGACCACTACAACTGAAGCTCACCAATACATTTGACGCATCTACATACTCACCTCTGACTTATATCTCTGCCTCGTTCGCTAGAAAAATTTAGTAACGCGACATGAAATATGAATTTATAAAGTCAATCCTTGGCTGCCCTGATTTAAAATACATTTTGTTTAAAAGGGTATATAAAACAGTACTATACAGGTACTCTCTTTATTTAATACTAGCGGCCCGTCCCGGCTTCGGGTAGACATAAATAGCTACAGATATTAAAGTTATAAGCATGATAATTAAAACAACCATGAATTAACAAATACCATAAAAAAGTATGATTCCTAATACTAAAACTAAGTAGCTCTGAAAAGAACTTTTTAAGTGAAGCATAAAAATGTGTTAAAAAAACTCGAAATATTCAATGTCGCTTGCGTCCACTGCGTAAGGTAACCTAGTTCATAATGGTGCACCCCCTTCTCCCGCACTGCCCCTCTCTCGTCGAGTTAGTTACTCGATGCGCTGCGTGGCGGCCGCCGCCGGCATGTATTTTTATTTTAATTTCATGATATCTTTTGAATGGAATATCCGATTTCAATAATTCAAAAAGTAATCATCAGGTATTGAGACAGTCTTGAAAATTAAATTATTTATTTGGATAAAAAATTATAAATGGTATGGATAACACGGTCTGATTTTGAACGGCATTTTTATCAATTTGTTAAATGTAAAAAAAGTAGTGATAGTGACGTAACTACAATAGTTAGACATATGGTCTCGCGAAGTTTTTTGTAGATATTGATATATTCTATAATATTTTCGAACATTTTTTTGTCCTATCATTACTCTTCACAGCGTATGCGATGAAAGACATTTTATGGCTAATTTTTTTACACCTTCGGTTGGTTTTGATAGGAATTTCTAAAGATTTTTATAGTAATCTATTACTAATATAGCCTATGTCACTCAGTGATAATGTAGCTTTCTGATGAAAAAAGAATTGTTAAATCGGTCCAGTACTTTTTGACTTTATTCGTTACATACAAAAATAAAAATCTTTCCTCTTTATAATATTAGTGTAGATATTTTAAATCAAGGATAGTAAGATTTGGTTTTATTTAGGATTTTTGTAAGAAAATAAGAACCTTGCCGTGCTTTGTCGAGGACCAGTTTAATACAATTTTCAAGCCTTTGTTCGCCACTTAGTCAATTTCAGTTTATATTATATTTTGAATGCTTTCAGATCCATTCTTCGACGTTTCAGGCCGCGGACGTCAAGTGTTATGTGTTATGTTATATGGCAAGGTTATAGATGCGGCAGGCAAAGACAGCTGGGCCCTAAAACCCGGTAGCTGTGTACAAGCCACTCCAGTCCGGTTTTCTGTACAGCATACATTTACACTATAGAGAATAGTATTGTCAAGACAAAAAACATTCATAACCATAGAAAACCAAAGAATGTTTCTATTAAAGAAAATTTACAATTGATCTGAAAAATACTCGTTATTAGGAATATACTTATTTCAATACTAACAAGTTTACATAAAATATTCTCATTCTACTCTGATAAAAGGTTTTCAAGTTTCACAATGGATAATTATATTTATGGAATTTGTCAGGTTTTTTAACCTATTGTTAATAATGAAATTATAGTTCAGGATCAGAATAGGACGTTACATTCATCATGGCATAGGTTTAGCTACCAATTCTAACAATGAATGTAATGTCAACAATATTTCAAAAAACTCAGCAATCCTCCATTGATCCAAATTAAGAGTTACATACATAGCATCACGCCTCATTCCCATAGGGATTGGCAAAGACCACGTCCTTTCACTTGCCACGATCCTTGCGTATCTCCTTCTCTTCTTCCGTTCTCATACAACCTTTCGTACAAGTTTGTCGGTTTAGAGTACTCTTGACCTGGCTCTTATTTAAAATGTCCTGGATTTAGTCCAAGAACGTTCGCCTTGGTCTTCCCCTTCCAACTTTCCTATTCATGCTTGACTCATAAGTCCTTTTGGTCAGTCTCCTTTCATACATTCTCTCTACGTTCTCAAACCATCTAAGCATATCTTTTTCAATTTTAGTCCCTATATCTTTTTTTATTCGGCAACGTTCTTTTAACACACTATTTCTCACTTTGTCACTCAGTTCTAATGCTACTTCTATCATACCCAACTTTCACTACCATACATAAGAGTTGGCACCAACACTCCTCCATGCACGTCCAGTCTGGCCCTTTGATACTATCTGGCTATTCATAAAGGCGTGCAGAGCACCATTTTACATATCCCCTGCATTCACTCTCTTTTCACTCTCTTTTCACTATTACTTTCATATTTTTCATATTTTCTCAATTTAGATTCCAAATATACAAATTCTTTCACATCTTCCACTTGTTCCCCATCTATCGAAATATGGCCATTCATCATAAATTCATCTCTTTCAAAAAGAATAGCTTACGTTTTGTTTACATTCACTTTCATTCCTTTCCATTTAATATTTACCATCTCCAAGCTCATTAGCAGGTGATACAAGTATTACTCGATCTCCAGCGTAGAGTAATTATTTGATGAGTAATTCATTCATTCTTAACCCATACATACTTTCTTCTAAATCTATCAAACACATGAACAGTCATGGCGACGCAACACATCCCTGTATATAAATCTCTTGCGGATGGTTTATCTACTAACAGAAATAAACAAGAACTCTAACCTAAATTAAAGACAATTCTATTAATGTAAGAATGCTACTAAGCTATGACGTGCCTTTTAGGTTTCTGTATTTTCTCTTTAACAAGGGAATTGTTAAAAATAAGTCTTGATTACAATATTTAGCTTCAGATAAACAAAGTTTTTAAATTCTTCATAATTAAATTTCAAGTATTTGAAAATGATGGCTCTACAACCGGTTGTAGTCATCGTCTTCAAGGACTAATAGCCTTATGGAGCATTTTAAGCCTACGCTCATGTTTATTTGTCCTCCATCATGCTTTGACAAAAAACAAATATTACCATGTTATCATACATGTTGTTTTTCCCTATATAGAAAAAAATGTCTTGTTATCTTTTTATGAGTGGCTTTCTTCTTTAATTAAGGTCCAAAGAAAGGTATGGTTTCTTTTAGAAAACTGGTCCTATTCCTTTTTGGACCTAGTCCAACACTATTAACTTTACAAGCTTATCTGGGTGTCGACAAACAAAATGACCAATTCCTCATCTCTTGTCATCTTGTTATTATCCATTACGCTCTTAACAGAGCGGTCGTTATTGTTATGAAGTTACAGAGGGAACAGATGTGAAAACATGACGACGGCTCGCCACGTCTCCCTCCTCTAGCTCATCCTGCTGCATTCATTTAATGAACTTCCCAGAGCAGATTTGATCTTGTCTGTCCATCATTGTGATCTCCCACGCGGTCTTTTGCCTTCCACCTTTCCCTGGACAAGGAGGCGTTCAATGGACTGTTTGTCACGCCGAGAGACGTGTCCAAAGAAAGCACGATGTGCTATTCAAAATAGACGCTGTTTGACGACGAGTCCTTCAAGTATCGACATTCGTACGAAACTCGGTCCACGAAACCCAAAACATTCTTCTCCAAAACCACATTTCTAGAACATCTATATTCTGTATTTCCACTTCTCGCAATGTCGATGTCTCAGCAGCGTGGGGGAAGATCAGCGTCATAAGTTCTCTTGTCATACCACTAACTAATGTTTCACGTTTCAGGGCCATTTTTCGACGCTTCAATCCACGGTGGCCGCGTCATAGTGCTAGGTGGTTACAGATTCAACGTACATAGTCGCTACGGCCTGAAAACACGCTGGTGCTGTGCCAATAGAAATAGACGAGGCTGTAAAGCCTTTCTTTACACAGTCGATCAAGAAATCATCAGATGCAACAACCAGCATAATCATGGGATAACAAGGAAAAAAGAAGACTCTGTCCTTCATAAATTTGGGTCAACTTAACTAGTCTAATCTGGTGATGTTTTTTCTAAGTAAATATTATATTCGAATTGTAAATGGCACTGTGGTTGTTTTAAAAACGTTTTTGGGTTAATATCAGGTATTAAAGAAAAGGTTTTTCTATTCCAGGTCAACACGGGCAGAATAGAAAAGTATAAGAAAAAGATGAAGATATTAGAGTAGTCATAAACATAATCAAGTCAAAAGATAAATTTTAATTATCTACTTTTATATTCTTCTTTTTAAGATGCCATCTCCCACTGGAGATCGATTATAAGTGCAACTTATACTTTAGATATATTTTATAGATAATTATATGTTAGACAATAAAAAAGGAACTTTTTTATTTAGTTTTATTGGTAGAACTTCTTGTGTTTTTGTGTCTGGTTTACAGCATAAAATACCAAAATTATATTAAAAATTGCCTTTATTTAGCTTTTGGGCGAGAGGTGTATATGCTGGATATGAAACGATGTATACATAAATTAAATATTGTACAATCGATAAAGGAATAAAGCGAATGCGTGTACACTTTGTAATAATTTTCCGTCATTGAAAACATTAATGGCGACAGAATCAATCAATAGGTATAATAACATTTAAATAAACGTCCAATATTTTTTATTTTAGGACCAATTTTCACGACAAGCCGTCGTGGTGCTCGAACGATACAATACAACGGGTATAAGTTTCTTAAACAAAGATCAGCCAACTCCAGGACACGATGGTGGTGTGGCCAAAACAAAAATGGCTGTAAAGCCGTCATCTACACAATAGACGATGAGATTGTCAGATGTAACGCAGACCACAATCATCTACCACCAGAGTTTTTATAATAGACTAGTTTTTACTCGCAGTGTTACCCGCTTAGTTCTCGATTCCGTGGGAATTCGCACTTAGCAACTGTAAGCGACGCAAAGTTGTAGTTTTTTATCTGTGACTTTAGTTAACATGTCATTTATATACGACGGAAAACTATGTGATTGTATATATCAATTTATCAATAAAAGCTCGAGACGACAGGGTATGTCTCATTTATATTCGCAAGCTATTTTGAAAACCGTCAAACTAACCTATCCCTGGGCCTATAGACAAGATGACATTCTAAGTACGCTAACCCCAGTAAGACGCTTTTAAAATATTTATGGAAATGACGTATCATATCAATATATCACGTGATCACATGAAGAATTTCTAGGGCTCAAGTCGTTCGACCTAGCGTTATCGTACTTAGAATGTCATCATGGCTAGGGGCCCTGCACAGAGATGACGCATTCCCTGTTTTGCAACCTAAAAAGTAATCTGAGTGTTTTTATCTTATCGAAACTCTACAGTAATTATCTACACTAAGATATCATGTATTTGCTCGTTGTTTAGTATAAATATTTGTTAAGTATGAGTACGATTTAAAAGTCTAATAAATCATATCGTCAAAACAAAAAGAAAATTATCAAAATTGAATTAAATAAAAAATTAAATAGTAAAATAAAAAATTTCTTGTGGTAATTTATTAAATAATTTGACCGTCATAATGTATGCCCTTTTTGTATGTACTTTTACCAGCTTTAACTATTAGCAGTTTGTTGGAAAATCTTATATATCTACCACTACTATTCACATTATTTTAAGGCAGATTATACATTGTTTTTCTTTTCAGATCGTCCTACGTTCTTCACGTCAAAAATCGGGGCTCGTATAATGAAGCTGCGAGGATATTGGTATACAAGACACTCAGTCTGCTCCTCAAGAGTGAAGTGGTTGTGTGCTGAAAGCAGAAACAAGCAGTGCCATGCAATCGTGGTAACAATTGGTTGTATGACCGTGGACAGACAAAACAAACACACACATCCACCTCTACTAAATGCAACTCGTCAGACGGACTTCGATTTCCTCCAACTTTTAGATAGTAAAGATCGCTTGATGTTATCTTAAGTTAGCTATGGAATAAATTGTATATTACAAGTGTCTATCAACTTTTATTTAGATTTCGTTAGCATTATCGAATTAATAATGCTAACGCCAGTAGAACACTTAAAAAATGTATGGGAATGACATATCATATCGATTTGTCACGGGATCATATGAAGAAATTGTAGCGTTGTGTTAGTTCGACGTAGCGTTCGTTATCTTACTTAGAATGTCATCTTGACTGGGTGGAGGACTGTTGCCTTCTTTTGTGAGCCCGTCATCACGCTGAAGGAGACAATTGAGAGGCTAAGGGAGCATGAGGCTGAAGCCCTTTCGCCGTCGGAGGCTTGGTGGCAAAAGTGGCACGTTTGTACTTCATGCTTTAACCTAGTCAGTGGCAGATCCTCATAGTCGGTATCATCCGGGTCATTAGAGTGGAATGCATCTAGGAAACCTCTAGTGATCGCACTCATGGATGAGAAGGGATCCGCTGTTTTAGTGAGTATTCTGTTATTTGTGAGTCCCACACTCCTGATTGGAAAAAGTTTGTCATCGGGTTGCGTAAAGGCATTTCCCAGCGAAAAAAAGGGGGGGCTGATCTTGACAAAAAATCAAGGTGAATTGCCTACTATATTATTGAATTATGTCACAAATCTTTCAAAATATTCAGTACAACCTATATTTTCTTGTCTCAAAAAGTTATATTTAACTCAACAGACATGGCAAAGACATCATCATGTCATTGATTGAATAAAACGTGATTACTCATTTTGAAACGGTTATCCAGGAGAATTGGCTTTTCAAAGGATTCAGATTAGTCTAGAAATTATATTCAAATTAACAAACGTGGCACCACGAAGCGTAACTATGTCATGTAAACATTTTATTTTCAAACAGCTCTAATGTGAAATTTGCATTTTTGGATTGCGTCACTAAAGCATCGATTGGATGGTTTACAAATGTATTTCTTATTCCAGATCTAGAATATTCGTTTTTCGTTTCATCTCGAGGGACGAGAATGCTTATTATGAACGGATACAAGTACGGGTTCCGGCGAACCAACAACATCAAGACGTGGTGGCGATGCGTAAAACATAACCAGGACTGTAAATCGATGGTGATAACTATTGACGACGAAATAATCGATGTGAGGCCTCATAACCATTAAAACTGACAGTTTATTAAAGGTTTTTACTATATTGGTCGTGGTTTAAGTCCTTATTTGAAAGATTTTCACGGGTATAGCAGTTACATCGTGATCACTATTCATGTGACTGATAAAATAAATGCATTTTAAATATGACAGTGTATGCGTTACTAGGTAGTCCGACAATCTACGTACCACCTAAGAATCAATAAATAAAAAAGCAAAATGATAATTGCAGAATGTTTCAACTTTTGTAAGAAACTTGGTAAAAATTAACACGATTAGTTCCGGTTAATTTTTACCAAATTCTTATTGTTTCTACTATATTCCAAGTATTTTTTTCATATTTACTCACCTTATAAACCTTCCCTGGACTTCCATAAATAATTCAAAATTATCCAAAATATTTCTCGAGGCTCAGCGAGATTAATATAATAATATGTATATGTCCGAGGGCAGGTGTCTGTGGAAAGCTGGCGCCATCTGTCTATCGGCGTGGGACAGAGTCAATAGTGGCCATCCGGTGGGGGAGACTCTCGGTAGTTCTCGGGTAGCGCTCCGCCGGAGCGGTCAACTGTTGGAACTGTCGCGTTCATAAATATTATTGTTAATGAGTTTGTGTAAATTAATATCGGGAACATTAAGTGATTGAACATAATAATCCGAGTTAATTAATAAAGTGTTTGATTGCACCAACATTACCCACGAATGCTCACAGTATAAAAATTATGGATGCCATTAATGACGATGACGGCGGACAACTCTACGCCCCTGTGCTTTATGCTACCTTCTCTCTTATTCTCCGACATATATATATTGGAACCTTGCTGGACAAATGGGCTATTTAAAATGGTCAGATTTTTTTTTTCAAATCGGACCAGTACTTAAAATAGTTTATAAATTACTTTGATGATGAGACAAAATTTACATCCGATTGAGTTGGTTGTGAGCATTTTTCAAAACACGGCACGAGAAACCTTTCGTAACTTTAAATTCTAAATCGTTTTTAACGTCATCTTCAATTGTTCATTGGAAATAATATGTGGAGAAACCTATATCTGAGTTGAGTTCAAGCAAACAAACTCTTCAGCTTTGTAATATAGACTAGAAGTTACAAAAGTGTTAATTATTGCAGGGTTTAGCGAACACGTAATTTTTACTTCAGCACGAGGGACAAGGATGCTTCTTTTAGACGGATATAGGTACGGGTTCCGACGAACAAACGACGTAAAGACGTGGTGGCGATGTGTAAGGCACAACAAGGGTTGTAAATCAATGGCGACTACTATGAACGGCGATGTAATCCATGTGAGACCACACAACCATCAAGTCTGACAACTGTAGTATGGTCTGAGTAGCAGCATCTTAGTCTCTCCTTTAACAGACAAGGCTGCAGTGATGTGTGAAGATTAGGTTAAGATTGTACTCTATCGATTAATATGTGTATTTTTAATTACGAGAACGGTGTACTCACTCGATGACGGAACTCCTTTTCTATAAATAAAGATTAAAAAAACAAATCTTTATAAATCAACGAATTACGTAATGACATTTTGTGCTATCGCACCGTAATACTTGACGATTTATACCGGGTGTTAGGAGACCACTTCCGAAAACGAAGATAGACGATAGTACTATGATGATGGGACGGAAAACAAATAGTTTCATATAGTTGTACTAACCTGATGGAGCTTAAATGATGCTAATAAAACGTCCCATCATCAAATTTGCTTGCCAACCTATAATAGAGCAGCGTAGTGGGTCTAAGCCTGTGCCCATCAGTGGAACGTTAATAGGCTGCTTTAGCAGGCATAGTACACAAGTGCACTCTCTATTATTTCACTCTCATAATCCGATGTGACGGAAATCCGACACGACCGGAGAAAGATCAGGCGCAGGACCGACGGCTTAACGTACTCTCCGAAGCACCGAAGCAAGCATATCATATATATCTACTCTTCTCTGTTAAAGGAGGGACTAAGATGCTGTTACTCAGACTATACAGTTAAGAGCTTTTGTCGTTCTACCGCATTACGATCACATTCCATCAACACATTTTGGACATCAAGTTTTGGCAATGTAATGAGTTTGATATTCTCATCGAATGTGCGAACTTATTTGATGGAATATGATCTTCATCTTAAAATAACCACAACATATTTCCTAAGTATGTTCCCGCCCCCCCCCCCGCCCCCCAACCAGGGGACTTATAAAACTAAAATTAACTTTTTTTAATTGTAACACTATTCTGCCAAAGCAGACATATATTATAAGTTGACATTTCTTATTCAAGTTAGTTTTACTGTTTAGTATCCGTTAGTGATGAATCTAATAGCAATAATAATTTGCTGATTTTAAAATAAATGATAAAAACAGGTGGCCTTACTCGTAGCCTTAATAATTATGATATTAATAGCTCGAATAATTTAAGTAATAAAAACTTAAATGAAACTTATATATTTCGTTGTTTTAATTTATTAGATAACTATTGAATGGGTCAATTATTACAATTTGTTGTATTAATATTGTTTATATTGAATAAAAAAAAACTTGGTACGTGGATATTAATATTGCATTTTTTACGGGTTTACGGTAATGAAATAATGTAATTTTAATTATTTATTATAACTAATTATCAGATCCATTTTCTCGATTTGTATGTAGGTTAATTTCGTTGTAATAGTTAAAATAAAGTACAAAAAAGTCCTTCTGTTCGATTGCATTCTATTCTGAGAAGAATCCATAAAGAAATCATATGAGTGCCTTGTTGTATCATCATTGTTACTTTCAATAACATTTCTGTAGCAATTAATTAACGATAAGTTATATAATTTTACAACTACCTTACATTTAATAAAGGGTTTCAATTTATTTACTAATGACATTTTTATTTTTCCTTCCATTTATATTAAATATTTCACCAAATACCTCAGTCGTATTTATTTATCTACCTTCCTCTTATTTCAACGGTCTTTAAAAGTCGAATATTACAGTTTTTAACGTACCGTTCACTTAAGAGATAACTTGTGATTAATTGGATTAATACATTTAATATTGAATTAATTCATACGTTTAAATAAATATATTACGTTAAATGTATTTATTTAAACAAAACATACATGTTTACATCTTTAAATTGTTAATATATCGACGTTGGAATGCAAAGTCGTAAAAACCCGCAGATCTAAACTTTTTCATAAAAACCAAAAACATTTATCATTTTGGGAACAGTTTTCTTTAAAGGTATTATCTTAAAGTTTTGTTAAAACAACATCTAACGGTTTACTTGTTGGATTTTTAACGTCGATGTAAACGCTCAATTATCTAGATTCTTAGATTTTTTTGTCTTGGTTAATTAAGTTTAAAACTCTTTCCTTTTAGTTGACGTTGCAACAATTCAATTCATGGCCAACGAATGTGCAACGATTCAATCCGTGTCCCATGAAGATTCAACGATTCCATCAGTGTCCAATGAAGTTCAAACAATTCAATTAATGTCCGATGACGTACAAACAATTCAATTAATGTCTGATGACGTTTCAACAATACAATTAGTATCCGATGACGTTTCAACAATTCAATTAGTGTCCAATGAAGTTCAACCGATTCAATTAGTGTCCAATGAAGTTCAACCGATTCAATTAATGTCCGATGAAGTGCAACCGATTCAATTAGTGGCCAATGATGTCCAACCTATTCAATTGGTGTCCCAAGAAGTTCCAATGTTCGTGCCAACAAAACGCGGTCACGTCCTGATCGTGTATGATAATCACAAATACAGCCTGGACAAGGAGGTGGGGGGGAGGAAGACGTGGCGTTGTACGAAGCAAAGCTACCGCGGTTGCAGAGCTAGACTCATCACTGTGGATGACGTCATCGTGTCATTCAACTCCGAACATAACCATGACATTGACACATCGTCATCGTAAGTTTTACGTAACTACATTTTCTAATATATGTAATACTAGCTGGCCCGCCCAACTTCCGTCTATGTACACTTAAATATGCAACTTAAAGGAAATTCATTTACTCACTAACCCCAACCAACGAATGGTCAGGAGTGTGAGACTCTGCAATGTTGGCGACTTCGCAATACCCACTAAAAGTCACCGGAACCCTCTTCGTTCTTGGTGTCCCGGTTGAGTCCGACTGAGGATTCACATGAGGTGTGCAAACACACGCCGACTAGAGCCCCGTCTCCTTTTTTCTATCATAGTGTGCAGCAGCAAATCAATAGGTGCTGGGAGTACGAAGATATGAAGGCCCGTTATGATAGTGAAGTGCCTCCAGTATTAGTGGAATATGCCTGCAAACCCGCTGTAACAACGTGGTGGGTCTATGCTTTAAAAACCCTCTCTCTAATGAGTGACGAGGCCTGTGCCCAGCGGTGGGATGTTAATGGGCAGCTACTTCCTTTTACTGTCAAATAAGGTACATAAACACATTAAGGTATCCGCAGATCAAGTCTCGCGGCTCAGCTAGTTACATATGTAATTTATTCCATTATTTCCATTAACTTGATGTATATTTATCTACCAATATGTAACGGTATCATAGATTTACTTATTTTTAGGTTATATCTACAGCACCTTAGCTAATACTTTGTAATAAGGCTTCTTAAATAGGTCGTCTCATTATTAAAGCGTGAATTTTCGCTGGTTTTTCTTTTAATCCTTTGATATGTTTAATGTTCTTCTAGTCTCTCTAGGATGTAAGTTTAATTTGTTATAATTATATATTTTTAAATAATTTCTTAACAATTTGTCTAGTCTCTGTAGATTTTGTTACTTTAACAAACAAGAAAAAGATATGTTACTGGTAATTTAAATTAAATAAGTTGTTTTGACTGCCTCATTGCTCTAGTGGTTAGTATGTTCGACTACAGACATGAGGTCCTGGGTTCGAGTCCCAAGTCGGGCCAATTCACAAATCAATATTGAGTTTTCTATTAAGATTTTCTCAATATTGCCCGAAGTTGGGAAGTTGGCGGTGTGATCCCGTGCCTCGGAGAGCACGTTAAGCCGTCGGTCCCGCGCCTGATCTCTCTCCGGTGGTGTCGTCACATCGGAATATGAGAGTGAAGGAATAGAGAGTGCACTTGTGTACTCTGCCTGCCAATCCGCACTGGAGCAGGGTGGTGGGTCTAAAAAACCCTCTCTCATATGAGTGAGGAGGCCTGTGCCCAGCAGTGGGACGTTAATGGGCCGCTACTTACTTACTTACTAAGTTGTTCCTAATTTAACAATTATTCTGTATTGAGATACGAATGAGAAATCGAAATAAAATAAATAAGTAAATTTTAAAAATTTATTATGTAACTTAACAAATTTTTGGAATAGCGATTTGGATACATGAAAAAGTAACTATTTAATGGACCTATATTAATCTTAATTATCCTTAATACTAAATATATACAATGTTTTTCGATTATATGTTACTATTCCTAGATTACATGGCACGAATGCCTCTTTCAATGTAAATAATGTAAAAAAATGTATCGAAATATATATTTTTTTACGTTATTAACTAATAGCGGTTTAACAGCATTTTAATGTAATCAAAATATAATCTACTCCGTGTGATAAAGTTCGGATATATTTTGTATAACACAAAATTATTTTAATCTGGTATTCAAAAAATGATAATTTTGTATTAATTGAAATAAAAAATACCAAAAAATTGACAATGAAATGAGTTAGCAAAAATCCAATGTAATAACATAAAATAAAAAAACGTATTTAATGTGTACTAATGTAATTATAATAATTTTCTCTCTGTGTTTTAATTTATTTATTCAATCAATGTACTTTTGACCAATTTTCAGTTTTGTTTCTATTATATACCATTTAGAATATAAAATATTGCTTATATTCTAAATGATACCAGTCAATATTTTATAACATTTTGTTATATTTAAAATATTAAACAGTTTATATAAGGATTTAGCAATTTAGTCAGATCATTAATTCCAATTTACTACTCTAGTCTTTATTTAATCTCATGTAACTTTAATAATTAAAATAAACAATTATCTGTTGTATTAGAATCTGACGACAGTTTAATCTAATTCATTAAATTAATCGTCAGATAATATTTATTAAATCTTATTTAACACCGTATATAACAAAAAAGTATGTATTAATGTCATTTATATGCTAGTCAAGTAGTACTTAGTGTCGACGCTATATAGTCGAGTATTTATTCGATATCTAATAACTTAAGAGCTTAACAAGAAAGTAATTTCGGTTTTACACTATTGATATAAAAAATCAATAATAACATCAAACTTTATTCAATGTTATATTTATCATTTTGTACTAATAATCTTGTGCTATCATTTTGGAAACTCTCTCGTAGAATTTGTAATACTTTTTAGAGGAAAATCTACTCACAGGCAATATCTCTAAACTTCTACTGACAAAAAGGATTTATGAGTCAAGAGTGAATGCGAAAGTTGGAAGGGGAAGACCAGCGAACGTTCCTTGATCAAATCCAGGACATTTTAAACAAGGGCCAAGTCAAGAGTACTTTAAACCGACGTACTTGTGTGAAAGGCTTAATGAGAATGAAAGAAGCGAAGGAGATATGAAAGGATAGTGGCAAGTAGAAGGATGATGTCTCTGCCTACCCCTATGGGAATAAGGCGTGATGCTATGTATGTATGTAAACTTCTAAACATATGAAAGTCGAGTAGTATGTATGTTGAATGCGATATTACTTCCCCATTAAGTCAAAATAATTATACACAAGTTGCCAAAAATGTATACGGTCAATGCCTTTACATCCTGGTCACTTTTACGGGACAAAGTCCCAAAATGACATTTCCTTTCCCAGAAAACTAATTTTCTGGTGTTAAATTGTGAACACAGTAAACCTCAAAAAGTTCTTTTGTGTCCTTGCAACTTTTTTCCTTGGTTATAAATTCATTTCATTCATTAACAATTCATACCAGGGTAACTGGAAAAAGTTACAAATGTCTCTTAATAAATTTAAATCTTTTATTAAAAGAAAAAGTAATTGAGAAATTATTCTATAATTGGAAGGACTACTTAGAAGATAATAAAGCGTGTGAGTGAATTAATTGCTCCAATCGATATATTGTAATGATGATGAGAAAAAACGTACACCCAACTGACATTTTTGTGGGTTCTTCTCAGGACAGGGCGCGTAGAAACCCTCGTAACTTTAGCTTGTAAGTCGTTCTTTGCAATAATATAAAGCTGTAAAAGCCTACTTGAATAAAGATATTTTAAATTTGAATTAGACCATGTGTAATAACCGAAATTACTTTATTGCCTAATTATTGAAATCATATGTACTTTTAGTAAGTAGAGATGGATTTGTCTCATTTAATAATATATTTTGAGTTTGTGTGTGGGTTATGTGTACCTTTATATAGAAAAATATATATATACATATGTTTAAATACATTTAAACTTGGCTTACATATTTGTTTGATAATGAACTGTACCTACTATTATAATTATACAATATTATTACAAATACAATATAAATTATTAATACTTCGTTTTTATATTTTTATTTCTGAAACCATAGAACGAATTCACACAAACTCAAAACTATATACATCTATGATAAATACTTAATTAATACTGCTTAATCTATTTATTAATAATTGGTATAATTATACGCATATTAATGTCTGCTTGTAGTTGAACAATAATTATAATAACTTATTAAAATGTAGATCCGAGTGAATTTGATTTTGGTGTCTAGTCAATAGAAAATATAAGAGTAATCTTAACATTTTTTAATCGTTAGACAATTTACGAATGTAAATTACAACATTTTTTATAAAAAGTTGTTTAATACAATATTTAGTTAAATTACTTAACGATTAAAAAGTCTAATTTTAACAAAAACTAGTCATCATTGATATTACAATAGAAATAGGAATACTGTAATCCATTTATTCTAATATATATTACAGTGAACAAACAAGTAGTTTTATTTTGTCAATAAAGTATGCAGTTCCTTTAGTTAAAATAAAATGGAAAACTACTAAAAATCACGTTAATTATGTCCTCATATTTCTTATTACCTACATTATACATACTATCACATTTTCATAGCAAGGACATACATATTCGGTTCAATAAAAGTAAACAAAACAATGCATTATTAACAAATAAACATAAATAGTATAATACGGATCTAGGGTCAAAAGTATGACATCGCCGCCCGCTTAATAATAGCCATACTTTCGTCCAATGGTACGTATACAATTTTTCATCAGATCGGGATCGAAAGCTCGGTAAAAATGCTAATAATTAAAGTTTAAAATGCAATAAAGTTACATATTGAATCAATACCTCCCAAGCTTCGACTAAGTAACAAAGCACCAAATTGTTTACTCGTTTATTTATGACAACTTTCAAACGCAAACTAAAAATAAATTTAGAAAAGAAACCAAACTCACAATAAATCTGCGAAACTTAATAAAATATTTTAAATAAATTAAAGAAAATAAATACTAGTGAATCGTAAGAAGAATTGAGTGAAGAACTGAATTACGAATTTTTGACATATAAAACAAGCGCAGCCCAACCGAGTTGGATTCGGCGGTTGACCTCCTTGCTCCACGGTTGGGCTGCGTTCGGGAAGCTACGTCAGATATTTTCGTCCGATAACCCTCAGTGCCTGCAGACCAAAGTCTTCGAACAGTGCGTGTTTCCAGTGATGACACACGGTTCTGAGACGTGGTCGCTGACTGTAGGCCTCATGCAGAAGCTCAGAGTCACTCAGCGTGCGATGGAGAGGGCTATGCTCGTAGTTTCTCTACGTGATCGTATCAGAAATGAAGAGATCCGTAGTAGAACTAGAGTCACCGACATGGTCCTACGAATCGCGAATCTGAAGTGGCAATGGGCGGGGCACATAGTCCAATGGACGTTGGGGGCCGAAGGCGCTGGAGTGGCGAACCCGCACCGGACGGCGCAGTGTAGGCAGACCCTCCAAAAGGTAGACCGATGATATTGCGAGGGTCGCCGGTAGCCGCTGGAGCCAGGAGGCGCAAGATCGGGCCTTGTGGACGTTATTACGTGAGACCTATGACCAGCAGTGGACGGCCATCGGTCCATCGCAAATTTGAGGCATGCGCACTTTCGTCAGTCAAAATAGCGCCGGAAGTACAAACTTTCGATACAGGTATGATGAAAAATACTTTATAAAAGATTCGGACGTGGCGTTTTCCTTTAATATTAGCTGGATTTGTTCCAACTTATGATAGGGTAAGTAGCTTTTTACATTACAATAAAAAAAAATACGTCGTAAGACCCTGGGTCACCTAGTATTCTACAACAACTTATCACTTTTTTGTCATATTAATTCTTATAATAACATTTATAGTGACAAAAATAAACAAATTTTGCTTACATTTACATTTTCAGGAGGGAATTACGTGTGAGTGTCTGAATATGCGCTAATATGGGATACTTCAAAGTATTCAAACAGATTACTTGTTTTAAATATTTTCATTTAATCAAAACGATTTATAAAGAAAAACTTATTATTTATAAAAATCTTATGAATAGTGTGCTATTGATTTTGAATCAATAAATATTTCATAAGCAACACTCAAATTTCAGGAAAAAATAATACAAATAGAAAATATTAGATGATTTATATTTAGATGAAACTATTAACACAATATTTCATATCAAAGTCTAGGTCTTTCATATTTTAATGTTACAAATCTCATTGTTAAATACACATTATCACACAATAAAAGATAAGCGTTTACTTTATATCTTCACTAGATTCTGCTAGCGACTTCGTCTGCATTAACTTCAGGAATGGATCCAGAGATAAATTTAGGCTAATAACGCCATCTAGGTCAAACGAAGTTAAACGAAATTGAAGCTAAATTGTGAGTAGATGGTTTTTTATACATCCAGATGTCTTACCTGTGATAAAGCTTGATTGTAAGTGACAATTGTTAAAGATTGGTAAGGTAATGTCAGCAACAACCTTTTAATGTCCCGCTGTTGGATACAGGGTTCATTTCAGTAGAAAAGAGAGTTTATAGAGCATAAATCCATCCCACCGCTGCACTGCAAATTGGTAGGTCACATATGCCAGAATTGCTTCTGTGTTTTGCAAGTTTCGCAGGTTCGCGATGGCTTCCTTCACCGAATAACATAATAATGAACTTTAAACAACAATTACGTACACAAGTTTTAGATAGAGCATTAAAGCACAGGCTTAATTTCTCACAGAAATGAGAGTTTTTATTGCATAAACCCATCACACGGCTACATACGCCTGAATTGCTCCCGGGGTTTTGCAGATCCATGATGGCTTACTTCATTAAAAGCACAGTTTAAATAACAATTAAGTACATAAATTTTATATAAAGAATTTAGTTTTACATGCCCAGTATTTGAACGTTCTTTACGAGACTCCAAGTGTCTATCCATTTGGACAATTGGCTTTAATGATTTAATTTCGTTTTACTGGATTTGTTCCTATTTATAATTTTTGTTATGAAATATCGTTAAGAAAACTTAAATCAAATTAGAAATCAATCTGGCACCAAAAACATTATTTGAATGAACGTATAAACGTTTTATTTCCAACTACCTTTTGTATTGCCTATGTTTGGTGTTCCCTTTTTGTTTTTTGATGTAACTAAATGATAATTAAAATGTAATATAATGAAACTTGATGTGTTCTTTGTTGCAAAATAAGTCTTGAATCGAAAGTTTTCTGCTGTCAGCTAAGTTACATAAGCATTGAACAGATGGTACCTCACTTTAAATCCTATACTTTTAGACGAAGTTACGCGGGTAATCTAGGAAACATATATAGTCATCTTTGAAAACCGATTGACCTTTTTCTTAATAGACGTATTTATGTATGAAAACACATATGTTTTCATAACCTCAGTCGTAATGCCATACATGAAACTACAAACATCACTTAAGCTTCCTGGAACCGTCGTGTTTATGGACGTTGTTTATCTTAATTATAGCATCATTGAGGGTAGTTAATTTCGCTTTACATCCTTTATCGCATTTATTGCACACCCAATGTATCTCTTGTTTTTGGTTAAGGTGCTTCGATCGCTTCTTAAACCTGTACTCTCCTAGCATTATGATGGCATTGCCTTGTCGAGACCAGCTGTAGCGGGGAAGAAGACCACCTGAAATCAAAACCAAATACTTTAGAGATACACTTGGTATAAAGATATCGTCCCACGGAACAAAACTTTTCCAGCACTTTTGGATCGTCAATTACTTTCTCTTTCTTACATATAATTTCCAATGTACGATTGATAAGGATTAGATGAAATCGCGCCCTTCTGAGAAGAACCCTAAAACCCAAAAAAAACACATATCCGTTCTAATCTTTACCTGATTATTTTAAAATAAATATTCATAGAGATCCAAGCTCTTCAAATATTTAACTACGTGTATAATTTTTATATTCCAAAACGTTCAGAAATAAAACACTTTACTAAACCAAAAGGTTTATTTAAAAATTCAATATAAATTTATCAATATAAATATTCAAGTTTTTACCTTTTTATTTTATATAATAGAGTCCACTTTCAATTGTACAATGTATACTTTTGTTATTTATTTTAAATTATAGAATATAATAAGTATTATAAACAAAAAAAATACATAATTGATATTGTAATAACAATAGTTTTCATCCGCTAGAACCTATAGTTGATCACAAAATCCTTACTAATATTATACATGCAAAAGTAACTTTGTTTGTTTGTTTTTCACGCAAAAACTACTGAACCGATTTTAACAAAAATTGGTACACAGATAGTCTAGGGCCTGAGAAAGGATAAAGGCTATTTTTAGATGCGCAAAAGAGTTGTAAGGGATGGAAATATAGTATAGAAATATAAAATATTTTTAGAGCTAAAAGTTTGAAACTCATTTTTTAGGTTGTTCATTCCATATAATTAAATATGAGACGCTTTCACCCCAAAACCACTGACCCGATTTAAATGATATTTAGTACACGGTCTAAAGCCCTTAGCATTGAAATACTACGTATGTGTCTTATGTGTAAAATAATTAAGTCAAGTAAGGAACATAATATTCTCGATTTCGTTGCAACAAGGGGCTCAGTATTGCACCTCAGATGTATTTAAAGCTAATGCATCGGCGGCATTTTATTGGAATATACAAAACATAACAACATATAACCTAAGGTGCATAATACATTGCATTTGAGCTTATGTAAACGATATATTTTTCAGATAATTACTTCATCGTATCACTTTTACTAGTAAATAAATTTGATAAATTTCTTTATAATGAAATATACTCTTATTGAGATATAGATAACAAAATATACAATTAACGCCACATTAAATGTTGATTTCAATGAATACAGTGTAATTAACCTGGGGTTAAACTGAATGAAGAATCAAGCAAGTAGCCTTTCTAATACAAAACATATATCTCTCAGTACTCTATAAATTTGTCAAACTAATACATATATTGCGTTTACTATTAAATAACTAAGTAATAGGAACCATTGCGTTTTCCTTTTCCCCTAATTGTACGGGAATGTAAAATGAACAAAATATTTATATCTTATAAGTAACTGATCATTCCGCCACAAAAATATTATAAAACCTTTCTATATAAACTGGAATAATAAAAAAAATATATAAAAATCAAACCTATAGCGAAACTTTGAGAATATCTAAGACATTTTATAATGTAAAAAAATAAACTTTTCATACTCAAAATAACGCAATTCGTTTTGATGCACCTAATTTATAATTTCCTATGCTGTAAAATATTAAATTCAACGCTCTATCATAACATAATTGGATTTTATAATGTTCAATTTTGTTTCAATACAAATAAATAAAAATTTTACATTTTAACATCAAATATACATAATGATTACATCCTAAGATACATTACAATATGAAATAAACATTAATTTCTAAATTATTATTCAATTAAGTAAAATTATACACTTTAATGAAAAATATAAACAAAAATTGGATGAATATATTCACCGGGAATTTATATCTCCAAGACACAGGGATCTGAATAAAGTTAATCGCAAATAAAATTTATTAACCAAATAAGCATTCTTATATAAAACATGTTTAGTGCTAATTTATGCATTATCTATTAACATTATGGTTTCCACAAATCTTCAATATAAATTGCAAATCCCTTCGAATTCATTGACTTATCTACCTTTTCTTGTTGCTGGGAAATGCCTTTACGCGCCCTGATCAGGCAAGATCTAATCGGGAGTGAGATTAAAACCCAGAATACCCATTAAAACCCAACGATATATCTCCATCCTTTAGTAGAGCACCAGAGGATCGTTAGACGTAATCTACCCTGGTACTCCGAAAGACACCCGTTGGGAAACTTGGAAAAGGAGCATCTATTGCATTCTCTCTCTCTGCCGCTCATGTACCTTAGCGAAAAAGTTTCGCAATAGGAGCCACTGTCCTCCACTTCCTTTCCTTAGTGATATATCGCCAACTTTACGCTCTGGGAGATCCAGCAGAACAAGTGCCTACGTGTAATAAAGTAGGAGCTCCGAGGTAGGTCAGATATCGACATCCACTGTGATAACAGGATTCCCAGCGTGGAGGTGTTTGGATGGAAGTTCACACTTCCCCACACACAAATCTCCACGGCATTGTTAGCCAGCACCCAAGAGAAGCAAACACTGGGCGACCCCTGCCTCGTAAGCCCCTGCTGTGACCGCCTCATTACGTAGGCGATGATGACAACGAAGGCGACGCAATGGCAGTGGTGTTACCCGGTTTAGACAATTCACTAGATTGACTTCGATGGACCCGCTAGCGTAGCCGGTGGGAACCAGCCCGTATGATTGCAGGCAAAACAGATCACCAGGCATCAAATTGATGCCTGAGGAAGATGCTCGGATAAGGATGCATTTGAGAGTAACCCAGGTTATAAAAGATGTCGCTGCGATCCCAATTACTAAGTTAGATCTATCTACATATCTTAATCTATAACAAATTTAAAGAAACATTAGCTGACCCAGGAAACTTTGTTTTGTCATATAATTACTATTTAAAAATGGTGATAAAAATTCGTCAAATTTTGGGGTGGATCACCCTTAACATTTAAAGGTTTGAGAAATAGTGGCTATTTCTCAGACTTACTGAATGTGCATAAAAAATTTCATAAGAATGGGTCAAGCCGTTTCGGAGGAGTATGGAACCGAACATTGTGACACGAAAATTTTATATATTAGATTTTCTAGATTTACATGTAACAACCAGGTTACCTTTATCAAAATTGATTTGTTGCTTTACTATTACAAAACTTTACGAGTAGTTATCTTATATAGCTGGTTAAAGCATATTTCAATTTGATGGAACAATTTTTCCCCGAGAAATTCTACTCGTTAATCTCGCTGAAATTCGAGAACTGCTGGACTGATAAGGCTTATTTTGGTTTAAATTATTTGTGGAAGTCCAGGGAAGGTTTATAAGGTGCGTATGATTAAAACAATAATTCCGCTTTCCCTTAGAAAGTATTCCTATCTGTCAAACATTTGATGTTCGTGCCCTCGTTTAGAAATTGATTAAATTTAAAAGTCGTTCAGAAATCAATTCAATTTATAAGTGAAGCTTTTGTTAATATTTTGGTCAAACGTCTGATGTTCGTCCTGTTGTTCAGAAATCTAATTAAATTTAAAAGAATACATTTGAAAATGTAAACAAACTATTTCTGATCGCAACTATATTTACAGTCTTTTAAGGAAAATCTGGGCGTAAATGTCGCGGCTTTTTCAACATGTTTATATTCATCATTTAGATAATAAAAATATGTTCCAAAAAAACTTCGGTCTTACGAATATTGGATCAATATTGACAATACTTCTTTATTAAAAATCTTAAAAAAACACATTAAATAACAAATATATAACAAAGTTATTATGTTATATGTATAGCGTATATATGTCGGAGTGGCATCTGTGTATCGACATGGGGGCAGGATCAATAAGTGGCAGTCCGGCCCGTCTCTCGGCAGTTCTCGAGTGGCGGTCGGCCGGAGTGGTCGACTATTGAAACTGTCGCGTTCCTAGCTATTAGTGTTAATGAGTTTGTGTAAATTTGATATCGGGAACATTAAGTAATTGAACATTATAATCCGAGTTAATTAACAAAGTGTTTGGTTGCACGCCCCTGTGCTTTATGCTTTTCCGTTCTCTCTTATATTCCGACATATATAATAATAGTTTTGTCTATTGCCCAAGGATTGCTTGGAAGAGATCACTGTTTAGCGATAATGCTGCCCATTGCACCTATATTTGTTTTAAATAATAAGTATAAGATTTTTATTAGTAGTATGTACAATAAAGAACGTTGCAACACCGTAATTTGCTTCCTCAGAGTATAGTAAAAATTAAAAACAGATGTCAATAGACAGTCTGTGACAACTTTTAAACGTTATAGGACTGTATAATATTGCATTTAAGGAAGCCTCGCTGCTTTCTAACCATTAACGGCTGCATTCCCACATAAATACACTTATTGAACCTACAATGACGGCAGTAAGACCTGGTTTCCACGTTAATGTGACATATTTCTCCATGCATTGAATTATATCTCGTACAAATATATTCCGATTGCTTGTTCATTTGAAGAGTCCGTTTGAAGAAGAGTTTGCATGACTCGCAGGTCGGTATCCCGTAGTGAGTGCCTGATACATTGTCACCGCAAACCGGACACAATGGCTTTAGGAAACCTGAAATAAAACATGTGTGTAATTATATTATAGTTACATATGAGATAATTAACCGCTGATTAGGGTCAGATAGATGGACACATAGATGGACTGCCTCATTGGTTTAGTGGTTAGCGTGTTCGACTACAGACATGAGGTCCTGGGTTCGAGTCCCGGGTCGGGCTAGTTCGAAATCGATATTGAATTTTCTATTAAGATTTTCTCAATATTTGCCCGAGGTTGGGAAAAATTTAGCGGTGTGATCCACCCCCGTGCCTCGAAGAACACGGTAAACCGTTGGTCCTGCGCCTGATCTTTTCTTTCCGTTGTGTCGGATTACGAGAGTGAAGGAATAGAGAGTACACTTGTGTACTATACCTGGCAATACGCAGTGGAGCAGCGTGTTGGGTCTATGCTCTAAAAACCCTCTCTCATATGAGCGAGGAGGCCTGTGCCCAGCAGTGGGACGTTAATGGGCTGCTACTTACCTTTTTTTACCTTTAGATGGACACAGGTCTCCTCACACATGAGTATTTTTACAGCATTAACATTTACCACTACCTAGATGAATTGCTTTGACGGCTTTGTTGGCTCGACTGTGTGGATGTGGGTCTGGAGTAGTCAAAGAAATCGACCATGGCTAGTCACCAAGCCTACCAGCAAAGACGTGCCGCCAAGGAAGTTTTACGGTACGATGCTGTGACCTGAAAAGGTACATTACATCTTACCAAATTAATGGCATTTTATTTTATACTGTATCACTTTCCATTAGGTGAGATTAGAGTTAAGCGCTACCTTGTCTTCTCACGATGGTTTTCCGTTACCTAAAAGCATTGTAATGAATTCAAAAGAACGTATAGACACATAGGTTTTAAAAAGAGTAATTATCGCTGCTTGTCCAGGATTCCATCTAACTGTTAGACTATCACGGCTTCTGTAGTATAGTAGAGTATATTTGCTCTTAGAACGGTAAGACAATACACTTATGAAACTACTAAGATGGTGTGTTTTGTTTATATTAATAGCATTATGTTTCACGCCATACTGTTATGGGAGAAGGCGGCGGCTGTTGAAACTATATCAACATATATAAATTAGTATCTCGCGTTTCCTTAAAAGACAAATTCAAAGAAATATCAATTCTCACAGTACCGTCGCGATGTATACTGGATAACATTTTATATCCCCGTGACAATATTCATGTAAACAGCAAAAGGAGCGAAACACACAATTTTATCACAAGAAATAAAAACAAACTTGCAATGCCACATTGTAGAGTGAAGAAGGTCCAGAAATCATTTGTCGGGTTGAGCATACGCATTTTTATAAGATACCCGAATCATTGTTGAGTTTACCTCCACATAGTTTTAAGAAAAGATTATTTAAGGGACAAAGATGTTCCACTTGCACATAAAATCGAAAAGCCGTTGAGTTATTTGCCGGTTTCTTCTCAGTGATAATCAAAAGTGCTTTTTGAGCTTACTTGAATAAAGATTATTTTGATTTTGAATTGTAAATATTAAAATTTGTAGATATCCATGTCTATTTTAACTCTCATAAAACATTTATTTGTCTATCATAGTTAAAACGGGTGTCAAATTCCTTTAAACGTCTGTTGCTAAGTTTTTACTTTAGAAGTGTCTTATTCATCCGGTCGTAGATCCCATATCCATTAATCGGCCAGTTTGTCTCACTAAGTCAGTTTCAGAAGCCTTATTTCAGGCTCTAAAGAGAATACTTTTAGACACTCACACTTGTCAAGAACACTAAGTTTCCAAATAAAACACCTCAATCTGGCGTTTAATCGTGAATACGTCTTTAAAATCGCATCATTAGTAAAAACTAAAAAAATATATTCCAAATCTGCTAAAACATTAATGTTAACAAACAAGAAATTTTTTTTCCAAAAGATCTTAGACAAATTTTTATATGATATAAACATCTGTGAAAAACATGCATTGAGTAATTGAAACCACAACTAATGGTTTAAATGCAACCTCCACCCAGCCCCGAAAAGGCAGAACAGCTCGGTATTGCTGTGTGCCAGAAACCTGACAAACGGCACCGATTTTAAGCTGCAGCCGTATAACCTAGTCACGTCACGGGCAGAGCATCAGCCGGTTAACTAGTAACTATTCATAAAAACAAATCTTACCCTAGATTACTAACTATAAGAAATTATTAGAGTTGGCAGAGAATAGACTTATATAAAAGTATCAGACTGGGAGAATTATAATAATTTAAAAACTAAATATTAAATATTCGACATTATTTATTAGACAGCACTATAATTTCTGACCACTAGACCAATGCTGAAGCCCTCTCTCATATGAGTGAGGAGGCCTGTGCCCAGCAGTGGGACGTTAATGGGCTGCTACTTACCTTTACCTTTTTACTATAATTTAAAAAACTAAACACTACTAATACTGAAAACAAAACGATTACACCACTGTATTTGTTCTACTAGTTACTGACTTCTGAGTAAGGCAAGAGATTGATACTTAAAAGAGATCACGTCTATCACATGTTTAGCACCTTTAATAAAAAAACTAAGTTTCCAAATAAAATCGTCAACCCGGCGCACAGACGTGAATACGTCTTTAAATTCGTATCATTAAGGAAGTAATTAAAAAAATGATAACCAATTTCAGAGTACAGTTTGATGTTGTAGCTACATATCTATCACCTACATCCTAAATTCAATTAATACGCTGGATAGATAAAGGATCCAAGAATTTATTACTCTAAGCAAGGACTGTAACACATGGCGATCAGCGTATTCACCTATAACAAACGGCAGTGTCCATAAAACAGCCACACGCAATTTTTTTTTTTTTTTTCAAATATATTTCGGAGTGTAATTCGCTTTTCAATTCCAAGAAAAAATGTAAATAAACGTAAAATAACTTTTGTGTCAGTAACCACTGACCGTATCGAGAAAATGAGATCAACCCTTATCTCAAACTCCTGCTTTTTACCCAATTCTAATAACCCAAATGAAATATATAGCAATTTCTTTTTCAAAATTACTAAAATATTTAACTCAATATTTAAAAGTAAATCGATCATTATTACTGACACAATGGCATTCAGTGAATGGGCCACGGCTGATTTGCATAAAAGTAGGCACAAGTTGTATGAATTGTATGCTGAGCGTCAGTACAACACTAGTGTGGAGTTCAGAGATTATGTGAGATCATTTTCCAAGGATTTTAAAAAGAAATGTGTTATTGCTAAATCGCAACACATAAAATATAAGATACAAAACAGTAGTAATGTAATTAAAACAACTTGGAAAATAATTAATAATGAAACAGGAAAAGCAACTCCGCGTTTTAATGAATTTAATTTAGAGTTAGAGAATAAAAAAATATCGTCAGACTCAGAGGTTGCTAATACTTTTGAAGAGTTTTTTACAAATATTCCTGTCTCAACTACTAAATCGCTGAACTCATCACCTTCCATTGCACTCTCTTGGCTAGCTGATAGCATGCCCCAATGTCATGGTATCTTTAAATTCAGTCATGTCGATGCCTCTGATGTTATTAAGTCATTTAATTTAATCAATAACAAAAAAACTAACGATTTGTGGGGTCTATCGGTTAACCTTGTAAAATCATTAATTGACATTGTTGCACCTGACATGGCGGAAATTTTTAATAATTGTGTTGATTGTGGTGTATTTCCTGACTTAATGAAGTACAGCAAAATAATACCGATGTTTAAGTCAGGCAGTACTTCTAACCCTAGTAACTTTAGGCCAATATCGGTTCTCCCAACCTTTAGTAAAATATTTGAGAAAATAATGTTGAACCAGTTGCTAAAACATTTCAAAAAATATAATTTATTACATAATAAGCAATTTGGCTTTACTCGAGGTCGCTCGACTACCGATGCTGGCGTACAGTTATTACTCAATATCTACGAGGCCTGGGAGGATTCACGTGACGCGCTTGGCGTTTTCTGTGATCTGTCTAAGGCCTTCGATTGTGTTCAGTATGAAACCCTGATCGGGAAATTGCGACACTATGGCCTCGCGGGCACAGCATTAGACCTGATGAGTTCATATTTAACCAATAGAACGCAAAAGGTCTGTGTCAATGGCAAGCTTTCTGCGGGGTCTGTGACAAAAATGGGAGTCCCACAGGGTTCCA
>JACTOM010000185.1:1653408-1676266 GCA_015832385.1 Elymnias hypermnestra | reverse complement strand
TAATAGTCCGTGGAACGCTGGCGCCATCTTTGTATCGGCGTGAGGGCAGCGTCAATAAGTGGCAGCCCGGCCCGCCTCTCGGTAGTTCTCGAGCGGCGGTCGGCCGGAGTGGTCGACTATTGAAACTGTCGCGTTCCTAGCTATTAGTGTTAATGAGTTTGTGTAAATTGATATCGGGAACATTAAGTGATTGAATATTATAATCCGAGTTAATTAATAAAGTGTTTGATTGCACCAACATTACCCACGAACGCCCACAGAATAAGAAATTAAATAATGGATCCAATTAAATGACGATGTCGGCGGAGAACCCTACGCCCCTGTGATTTATGCTTCTCCGTTCTGTCTTATTCTCCGACATATATATGTTTTGGTAATATAAGCTTTGTCAAAAGGGAAAAATAGATATTACCAATATTAAGAGCATTTCGTATTCGATCCTCTCGTTATTTCTTATAGGATTTGAATGTAATTTCACCAGTAAGTAAGATGAAATAGTCTAAAAGTGTAAGTGTTCTAAACTGGAAAGAGGTAATTTGGCCTGTAAAGAATCGAATCCAGGATATTTGCTTAGGGGTACTCGTAAGTCGTTTAACGGCAGTAATCCTTTATCAACTCAGGAAATGCAATAAAAGTCTCATGTACAAAACTTTAATTTTATTATTTGATAACTTACAATTATTTACAAAATCAATTCTTATGCATAATACTTTTGATTAGTAAAACATGTTACAACTAATATCAACACCCGTAACCCGTTCTGATGTACCCTTCTATTATTAGAGCTAGAGCCATGTTTTAAACAGTAAAAGGCTTTCTTCTAAAAGATCTTTGGGAAAACCGATTTTTATGTCCGTTGAACCAACTTTTTAAACTGATAAATTTGTTATAAATGTACAATCTTGAATATTGAAATAACATTCGACTGTAATTTCTGAATAATAATATGACTTTATTTTGTTGTCTTTAATTATGATTATGGTATAATCATTTTTTCATCATACCTGTTTCGAAAGTTCGTATTTCGGCACTATTTGAGTGACGAAAGTGTCACATAGCTTTCCGATTAAATAAATGCCTATGCCTCAGATTTTCGACGCAAGCGCGCTTGTTTTATAAGTAAAAATATTCGGCAACTTGTTTTGCTGAGACATCAAAATTTTTTATTTACTTGATTCAATTCTTCACTTAATTCTTCTTACGATTCATTAGCATTTATTTTCTCAAACTTATTTTTAGGCTATAATATAGTTTGTGTTCAAAAGTTGTCATCAATAAATGATTAAACATCTTGTTGGTTAGTTACATGGTCCAAGCATGCGAGCTGGCTTCAATATCTATCTTTATTTATATATATTTTTATCGAACTTTCGATCCCGGTTTGAGGAAAAATTGTATACGCACTACGGGACGAGGATGTGGCATTTTTACCCGCGTCTTTATCACACTACAACTAGCACACGGGCAGCAATGTCATACTTTCAGCCCTAGGTTCGAAATATACTATTTTTTGGGAAATCACATTCAGTGTCTCCGTTTTGTTTATAATGTCTTATACAAAGATTATGATTTCATTTTGTACTACATTTCGTTTTTGTTGTTTTCGTGAACCCTCACCAAATCATATAACTTCGCTTGCATCCCACTTATTGTTCAAGGATCGTGATTATGGCATATATTACAATTGATGGTAACACCCGATAGTGTATGTATTACAGCTTTACAACCGAAGGAGCTTCTTCTGCTGCACTGCCACCTCTCTCTTGCGTTTCTAGCGTAGTGTAGGGAGTACTTATATCCATTGACAATCATCATTGGCCTTCCATTTTTCGACAGTAAATAAGAAACTGTAACTAAAATGAATAATTTATGAGATCAATACGAAAATTTCTTGTCAATTATTTTAAAAGCTCCTTAAATAATTAGTTTTGTCCATACAAAAGTAGACGGCAAATTACTCCACTAAAGACATTGTATGTACAAAACTATATTGATTATTGTCTTCATATTCTAGGGAAAAACCTTTTGTTACTTAACTATAGGTATAAAAAACAATATTTAATAGTTGTGTATTATATATTTGCTGCTAATAACGTATTGAAACACATAAATATATATAAACGTTTATTTTATATATATAATGCAATAAATAGGACAACAAGAGGAGAAAACGCCTTAATGCTAATAGTTATACAGATACATGACTATATTCAAACTTTTCGGTGCATAAAAAGTATAAAAAATAAATAAAACTATCTCCTTGATTTTTTGTAAATAAGTCACGTACCCATTAATAAAAATTACGAGTTTAGAAGTACAATATTGTTGAACGTCATGCAATAGATTAATGTATCAAAACTAAAAAAATATACTCCAAATCTGCTGTAACACAATAAAGTTAACATACAAGACAATACTTTTTTGCAAAAGGACTTAGAACATATATTTTTTTACCAGTTTAACAGTTTTAAGATTTTTCAGGAAAGACTTTTGTTAAGATGAGATAAATTAAATTTGATACTGATAAACCTGAAAATGATAGATCGAATAGAAAAAATACATTCAAAAAAGCGCTATAACATAATAAACTAAAAAACTACTAATACTGAAAACAAAACGATTATGCCACTATATTTGTACTACTAGTTACTGACTTCTGAATAAGGCAAGAGATTCATATTTAAAAGAGATCACGTCTATCACATGTTTAGCACCTTAAATTAATCACTCTAATTTGTTCCTGACAATTAATTGAGACATTGACATTCCTATAAGTATAATACAAATTTAAGAGTATCAGGATCATGTAATCTTATTACAAGTTGTTGAATTTCTCCCAAAAGACAAAATTTAAAACGATATGTAAAATCTATTTCAAAACAAATGGGTAAAGCTACTTAAATTGGCCAAGCGAATTTGGAAGAAGACTTTAATAACCCCAAAATCATCTCGCTAAGAATCTCAGTCAATCCTAATGATTTGGAACTCCTTATAGCTTTTTTTTTCTAAGAACATAGTATGTTTCATTACTACATTAGAAAATAACTGTAGTATAGTCATAATTTCAAGGTCAATCAAGGTCTTTTATATGCATCCAAGTGTAAAGTTCATTATCACAATTCAAGTTATTGGTAAACATTTTCATTTATTATTGCTTTAAAAATGTGCTATACAAAATATATCAAACCCCTTTAGTAATAGTTTCATGTTAACCGTTAAATTTAAGAGTAAAATAATTTAAAACCTAACTAGACTTACAATTAAACCCCATTTAACCTTATGAAAAATCTTTCTCAGTGCTCACCAACATACGTCTATATAAAAGTGTGCGATTGATGCACACATCATAACTTATTTCATCAAACTAGTTTGTGCTTTATAAGTGCATATTATCAAGTGAATAATACGAGGTTTAGTTCATTTTTTTGTTTCATAAAAATATTTCTAAGTTGTTCGATCTCTAAATTAAATAATACTATAGATGTAACATAGTATGATAATTTAAATAATGTTTCTAAACTGTGATCCTATTACAGATGATACATGAAGAGGAACTAATACGAACTTTTAATTGGACAGATTATCACACCTTTTTTGTCTTTACAATCGATCTTTATCAAAAAACGTGTCACTTTCTACGATCTTATTTCTTAATACTACGTAAATGTCATACAAAAAATTCAGTCGGCGGATGATTGTGGCAATTTCTCGCATATACCAACTTGTTCTTCTCGGTATAAACTCTTGCTTGACATCCGTAAATGTTATGGGTGTAACAGAACCAGCAACATTTCTCTCCTGTACCCAATTCTCGTGTAAATGTGAAGTCGCCAAACTTCATTAAACTCTCGCCGTCGCGCGAGAGCATGAATTTGACTGAAAAACAAAATTAATTGTAAGCAAAATCAAAGTATATAACATTACATTAAAAAGCCAGATATTAATATAGAAAATAAAAGCAAATTAGCAATATTTGAAAAAACGAGATAAATAAATCAAGAATATTTATTAATGCAACATTAAGCATTATGATGGTATAAATAGAGAGCAAAACCTGATATGTTGTTCAAATATAAGCAATTAGTAATTATGCTAACAATACCTAAAGATGCAATGATAGAAGACAATACAAAAAAAGATAAAAACAGCAACGAATAAGCCAATCCTATCCACATTAATTAAATCCATAATACGCCTCAAGTTCAATAGGAACTTCCTTGATTATTTGATAGTGAAATCATTACCGTGTCCTTTATCCACATTCCCGTTACTTTTGGTTAATATAGATTGTAGAATGATAAATTTCACTCTTTTTTCTATATGGGAACATGTGGAAAATATGAAAGTTTTTGTATACTTGGAATCTAAATTTACACGGGATGGAACATGTGAAAGTGATAATAGGAAAAATTAGACAATATGATAATTGGTGCTCTGCACGCCTTTATGAATAGCCAGATGGTGTCTCAAAGGGCCAGACTGTCTGTGCATGCAGGAGTGTTGATGCCAACGCTTATGTATGGTAGTGAAAGTTGGGTATGGCAGAAAAATCACATAAGTAAAATAAATGCGGTAGAGATGAGAGCGTTGAGAAGCATGATTGGATTAAAACTGAGTGACAGAGTAAGAAATAGTGTAATAAGAGAACGTTGTGGTTTAAAAGATGTAGTGACTAAAATTGAGAAAGGTATGCTTAGATGGTTTGGGCATGTAGAGAGAATGAATGAAAGGAGACAAAAAGGATTTATGAGTCAAGAGAGAATGCAAAAGTTGGAAGGGGAAGACCAAGGCGAACGTATCTGGAACAAATCCAGGATATTTTAAATAAGGGCCAGGTCATGAGTACTCTAAACCGACGAACTTGTATGAAAGGTTTAATGAGAATGAAAGAAGCGAAGGAGATATGCAAGGAGCGTGGCAAGTAGAAGGACGTGCTCTTTGGGGATGAGGGGTGACGCTCTGTATGTATGTATTTTTATCCATGAACTATATATCTCTTCAAATGCGTGTCACTTGTGATTTATATATATCCTATTTGAACATATTAACAACTGAGTATTGGCCAATTTATTGGTAAAATATTAACATGATCTGTAACAAGTTTCATTGAAAATATTTGTTTATTTATACAATCTACCTCAGGTGGAACCCATACGTGAATCTGTAAAAGTGTATGTGAACTAAAATCTGTAGTATACCCCTAATAAATTGGACTACGTATTTTACATTCCCATGTTCGTATATTTGCAGTATCAGGAACAACACACGAGAACAAAGTAAGTGTAAAAAGTAAATACAATCACTTTCTTTCGAAATTTATTAATGCTAATTAAAAACTTGAATTTACAGGAGCCAACAATGGTAACAACAACTGTTAACAAATTTATAAGCTATGTATAAGCTTGCGTACCAGAGCCATTTCTTAGCTCTTGTGTAACTTCCTCTGTGTAGCGTTTTCATTATGAATTTCCATAATTTGAATTGGTGTAAATACCTTATTTCTATTTACATTAGTTTTACATAATCATTCTAGATAATTCCAAATCGCTTTGCACTTTACAGTGTTAATATTAATTTCATTTATTAATCATTTTAAGCGTATAAAGTTGTACGCATTCATTTAAATACCTAAACTCAATTCTGTTATTGTAAAATAGAATATAATATCATGTAGTTTTTTTGTTACATACGTTACAACACAACAGATACATTTTGATTATCTCTTTAGATACATTACAATATTTGCTTTTAACGCGGTTATCTAAAGCATCTAAACTTGCATGATTATATAATATATGCATTGTATGTATTACACCGAACAATTCATTTATAGGTATATAAAACTTTATATTATTAAACTCATCTTTTGGTTTAATTAATCTATCTTTACCATTGACTTCTAGAACATCGTAGTTTGATAGCATTTTGTAATCCTCGTAGCTTTTGGGCCATTTATTTTTCAGCGATTTCACTTCACCAATAAAGTCTTCATAACGATTTTCATTTATATAGTTAATGCTGTTACTTTTCTTTCGGTTCATTAATTTGTCTAATTTTTCATTGAACTCTTTCTTTATTACGGATATCGTATCTTTATGAAACATCTTCAACCCTGATCCTAGAAATATATTAGAAAGATTATTGTTGTAAATAACTGTAATGTCCCAGGAAACGTGACGAGTTGTCATAAGCTTTTATTATTTAAATTAAATTTCACGAAAACGCATTTCTGAAATACATAATGGTCAATATAGAAATAAACTTAAATTTACTTAATAATAAAATTGGACTAATACCTCTTTTGAATAATCAAACTGTTTCGTTTAATCAGATTTACCAAGCTTTTTAAATAGTTATAATTATATCCGTCGGAAATACGTTCTGGTCAAAACATTTATTTAAAAAACGATTTTTATCTTTCAAGACTTTTACTAATAGATTGAACCAGACAGATAAATTTTAATAAATGTAATTTTTTTTTAATTTATTAGACATTGAAGTAATCCCCCGTTGTGGAGACAAACAAATTTGGTGGTTCGTGATTGTGATCAATTCGGTATCGAATAATTTTCCAATTTTCGTCCATATGAATCCTTCCTTTGCAGTCCTGGTGTTGTTTCGAACAATACCAATTTTTTGATAAACGATTTTGAGAGAACGTGTGACCACGAAACAAAAGTAACTTCTTATTGCTTCGCCTTGAAGGTATTAGTTGATATTCCAAATCTAAAACAAACACGATATTGTGAAGACGTATACAATATCATAAAAGAACTGCTCTCTACAAATCCTTCACGAACAATCTATAAATAACTACGGGATAGTAAAACAATTCACTATCTTTTTCTTCTATATTTGTCAACCGATAATTAATTTTCTTTGGTAGCTACTGACTAGTTTCTTATGAAAAAAATTTTTACACGTTTTAAGTTTATTCACAATCTTTAATTTGACAGAGTCGCTAGTGCAATGGTTAGTACCCTTTCCCTAACAAAGGTCAGGGTTTCGATAGGCAATTGCATTTTCTAATTTGTCTAAGTCTGGAGTGGTGGGACACTTCGACCATTGCTAGTTACCACCTTACAATCAAAGACGTACCACCGAGTAAAAAATTGGGTTCTCGTACGATGCTGTGATAAAGACATAAGACGTAAATTGAGTATGGTCAAAATAGCTTGCTTCCATCTTAGACTGTATCATCACTTGCCATCAGGTTAGGTTACAGCATTCCACCCGTAATTTAACTACTTAGCAATATAAACACTGATAACTATATAACAAGAAAGATTATACAATTATTTTGTCTATTAAATATGTGAAACTACGGATATCTTATTAAGAATTGTGGGTAATCAGAACGGTATGTTGTGCATATTTACAAAGAAGATGTTCAAAACCTTAGCATATACATTCATAAACATATAATTTTTTAAACAATCTTTTAGTACTAAATGCTGCAGTTACTGAAAATACAAATATGAAGGTGTGTGATTGTGATCCATATTGTATCGAATAATTCTCCAGTTTTCGTCCATATGAATACTGCCCTTGCAATTCTTGTGCTTTTTCGAGCAATACCAATTTTTGGATAATCGATTTTGTGAGAATGTGTAACCGCGAAATACTAATAACTTCTTCTTACTCCGCGTTGAAGGTATTAATTGGTATTCTAAATCTGAAACAAATACGTTATAATGATGTAAGCCGAAGGGCTGTCCTATGAAGCTATAGTAAAATAACAGATAGCTTTTAAGCAAATACTTAGTTTTAAACCAAACATTTCAGTCAGTTACTACACATAAAATCAAGCGCTAACCTGTTAGTATTTTTGACTACGGACAGATTAGAGCCTGACTGTAATCTCACCTAATCGTAAGTAATGGAAAGATAAAGGTAAGTAGCAGTCCATTAACGTCCCACAGCTGGGCACAGGCCTCGTCAGTCATTGGAGACAGGTTTGTCAGAGCATAGATCCGCCACGCTGCTTCACTGCGGATTGGCAGGCATAGGACACAAGTGCGTGTCTATTGCCGATGTGACGAATGAAAATCCGACATGACCGGAGAGAGATCAGGCGCAGGTCCGACGGCTTAACGTGTTCTCCGAGGCACGGTGGTCCCAACCTCAGGAAAATATTGAGAAAATCTTAATATTCGGGACTCGAACCCAGAACCTCATCACTGTGGATGAATATACTAACCACTAGACCAATGAGACAGCTAGTCAGTAATGATATAGTCTAAAATGGAAGTACCCGAACCTGGTACTTACGATTTCTACACAGCATCGTCTAGATACAAAAATTATATACTTGACGACACGTCATTTTTGGTAAGGTGGTAACTAGCCACGACCGATGCCTCTCTCAAGTCTAAATTGGGACAAATTACAGTGCAATTTCCTAAATTTGTCCAACCGGGTTCGGAGCTAGAACCACTTGATATCGAACATTTGCACTATTTCGTTATTGAGGACGTTAAGAGTTAGAGATAAATGCAATACTTATCAATCGTAAGCCAGTTACTATTACATGATAACGTTAATATATCAGAACAGACCAAAAATTTTAACAAACAAAGATTACAAGTAATTTCTAAATACTTTATAACAACTAATACATTTGAAATTGTGTACGTTAATTCAAAAATAATTGAATTGAAATGATAAAACAAAAGGAAAAAATAATTTACAAGAATCTATTTTTATTAAAAATCTAATTAACACAAGCAATTATGTATAATCTAGTTAAGACTATATACAATGTAATATTTACTATGGACTTCTCAATTAATATAGAAAAATATTTAATATTTTATTTGACACGTAAAATGTAACCGTACAATAAACGAAAACATGAAAAAAGCCATTGTTTTTTCTATTATTATTTAATACACAAAACATACATTTTAAATTACTATATAATATGTTTACCTATGTATATAAAGAAAGAAATACATATGATTACTTTAACAAGTAGATTTACAAATAATTTATCTTATCAAGTGTCTAAAAAGATTTTTTTTTTTCATGAAACAACACTAGTCATACCATCCTTTATATTTATGTTTTATTATAATATTTAACTTATTTTATTAATGAAAATCATTGGGAATGGTTAGACATGTGGGTTTTTGTCAACAATACATTGTTCCTTTACGAGATACCTAGCATTTAAATATAATGCTTGCCCGTATAGAGCAAATTATTTAACACGTCTTACACATTTCAACATTCAAACAATAGAAAGGGGCAGACTAGTCGCTGATTTAATGACCCTTCACAAAATTATTCACAATACCCTAGATTATCCGGGTCTTGTTGGGTCAAATCAACATTAACGTCCCCCTTAACAAATGCCATAAAAAAATCATTTTTGCAATATTTATATTTGCATTAATTATTTATAATAATTTAAACGACGTTGACATTGACATTTTTCACGATAAATGATTCCCATTTCGTCCAATACTTATGTAACTAAATTTTTATTTTGATCAAGGCTTACAATTTGATTTTGTGTACGAGTATTTTAATTTTGTAATTTTCATTCAATAATTTAAATAATGCTTAATGATTATGAATATTGTATACATCTGTAAAAGGAGCATTGTATCGGTCTCACACTTATATTAACAATCGTATTGTTAAGGTTGTCATAATGGTCTGTTGGTGTGTCTGTTAAATAAATAAATAAACAATCACGCCTTTGAATCCTTTAAGAAACCTACGTATACACAAATTTCCGTATAGACAAATATCGTGATGAAGCCTGCATATCCTGCGAACCTGGAGCAGAATCAAGTGGGAATACTTGTATCTGGCATGGGAGAGTGGGTTTATAACCTATCTCTCTTCTTTTATAGTGTTTTTTATATAATTAGTTGTTTTGCACGTGTTAGTATATATAAAATAATTTAATTAAAATAATATTTTAAATAAAGGGTACGGTTCGTCATTTGACTAAATCGTATTCTTAGAAAAAGATGACCTTGAAACATCACAAATGTTGATTCCGATTAGTGAATTTGTGAACATTGTAAATGATGCCAATTTGCGATATAATATTTGCAATATTTCATAAACGATTAGAATTACTTAAATTATATTAATTGTAACTATTAAATACTAACGGGGAATAGTAGTCTTAATAAATAAGATAGATAAGAAATATATTTGCCGCCAAACCCTGCCATTGGTGGTTTATGCTAATTAACGACAAATGTATAAATAGGCCTAAAATTTAGTCGAGGGGGCAGTTTTTAATCAACGTTAGCCACGAATTATTGACTTTTTTTAAGTTGTGTCATAAAAAGGGCTGCTCTGCGATACAAAGTTATGTGTATTTCTTTAAATTAAAACTGATGTGTTTTTAATATTTAATAATGATAATTGTGTGATATTTGTTTTTATATTGAATGATAATGGATGTCGATGATGCATTTTACTGTAATTTATATTAAATATAACATGGATAAAAACAAAAGCGTAAACGACTAAGGAGTTTCTTGCCGGATTTTTCTCCATCTAGTCTGTAGGTTATGACCCGTGGGAGATTCATTGACAAAAAGAGTTTACAGGAAGTAAAGAATATTTTAGTTGAGATATCGACCTTTTCTTATGAAAATCCTATTTATTTATTTTATAATAATTTTCAGAAAAATAGTTATAATTATTAGTACTCTTTATCGTGTTATTTCTGACACACGTATACAACTTCATTGATGAATTAAACCATGACAGTTCCACCAATAGTTGTTTTCGTAAATTTATTGTAGTCGAATGATAGCCCCGTTGGCCAATCTATGTAATCTCGGTGGATTGTGTGTGTGTACTGTGAAAAAGAAAGTAATTTTTCTGTCCTTATCCATATGAACTTTCGCCTTGCAATTAGCATTCGAGCAGTACCAGTATCTTCTGTCTGCCTTTGAAGTGAACGTAAAACCTTTGAACACTAACAGTTCCTTTCCACGTCTAGTATTTGAGATTTCATAATCAAAACCTGTAAAAACTTAAAAATTATAAAAAGCACCCAACTGGATAGCACAATTTATACCAAAGGTTCTTTAGTTGGAACATCATAAATAGTAAAATTTTGCTTATGTTTAATTGGTGAAGGGAAACGTAAATTTACTGATATATTTCTCAATATATTTATTTAAATAAAATAATATACCATTTCTATTATATCACATTTAATAAAATTTGATTTATCGATATAGCTTTCAGATATTCTTTTGAAGATATGTTGGGACATTGCAATATTTTAATTATTTAATAACACATAGCTAAATGATACTTGGAAAATGAGGGTATATATTCCTTGCCTCATTGGATTAGTGGTTAGTATATTCGGCTACAGAAATGAGGTCCTGGGTTCAAGTCTCAGGTCGTGGGAATTCAAATGAGATTTTGAATATTTTATTAGGATTTTTTCAATATTTGCTCTAAGTTGTGTACTTGGCGGTGTGTTCCAACTCCGGAGAGCACGTTAAGCTGTTGGATCTGCGCCTGATCTGTCTTCGTTCGTGTCTTATTGCCGTCACATCGGACCATGAAAGTGAAGGAAAAGAGAGTGCACTTGTGTACTGCCTGCCAATACGCAGTGGAGCATCGTGGTGGGTCTATGCTCTGAAAACCCTCTCCCCAATGAATGAGGAGGCCGTGCTTAGAATTGGGACGATAATGGCCTGCTACATACTTTTAACTCATATTCCTTGCAAAAGACTGTCGATTTTACTTTTCTAGGGTTACCCATTCTAGAAAATTAACCAATTTGGGACCTGAATCTTCAAAATTTTTAGATACAACAATACCGCAAGTTTTCATAAGCTTCCGAATGCGTAAAATTGAACTATGAGGATGTCTCCAGTAAAACCGGTTTAATCACAAGCTGCAGCCAATGACTGACTACAGTTTGCCTTTACCGACTTCTCATATTGCATTTCTTAGACGCAAATATATTATTTGAAGGTATTTTAGATATCCATGAGCATCTTCTTTAAGCTTTCATATATTTTCCTTCTTTGCTAATCACATAATCGGGCGGTAAATGATTGTGTTCCAAATACGAGTAAGTAATCTTTTGTAATTTACTGACTCTAACACGCGATTTACACCCACTGCTTTGTTTGCTTGAACAGTTCCAATAATAAGATTTCTTGTGCGCTCTGAAGTAAGTAAACCCTCCAACCATTAGCAGAACACAGCCATTGGTCTTTGTTATAAATTGCAATTGTATTCCTGTAATCAACATATACATATATAAATTATGAATGTCTATGTCTAACCTCCTAATGAAATTGAAGTCCGTATACTCAAAGTTGTTCTTATTATATAATATTTGACCCTGAATGCCTATAATTACAGAATGTTTCAACTCTGGTAAAATTGTGGTCACAACTTAATCGCAACGAAAAGAATAAAAAATTCATCAATTTCATTTCTAAACGACGGGACGAACATAAAACGTTTGACATTTAGGAATAGTTCGGAAGAACGGGAATGTGAAATTGTCGTTTCTACAATATTCCAAGCAATTTTTTCTTAATTACTCAACTTTTAAACCTTCCCTGCACTTCCATTAATAATTCAAAACCAAAATTGACTTTTATATTTATATATAGATTTGGATAAAAATATTTACCATCTTTGAGAAGTATTGAAGATGTTTCTTGGTTATGTTATTTATAAGGTAAAAGGACCATTGGGCCTCATACAAAAGCTTAGAGTCACTCAGCGTGCGATGGAGAGGGCTATGCTCGGAGTTTCTCTTCGCGATCAAATTAGAAATGAGGAGATCCGTAGCAGAATAAAAGTCACCGACCTAGTCCTACGAATCGCAAACCTGAAGTGGCAATGGGCGGGGCACATAGTCCGACGGATCGATGGACGTTGGGGCCCGAAGGTGCTGGAGTGGCGACCCCGCACCGGGCGGCGCAGTGTAGGGAGACCCCCCACAAGGTGGACCGACGACATAGAGGGTCGCCGGTAGCCGCTGAAGCCAGGCGGCGCAAGATCGGGCCATGTGGACATCATTACGTGAGAGACCTATGTCCTATAGTGGACGTCCATCGGTTGAAGCGAAGACGACGACGACGAAAAGGACCAATCCATTATCAGAATTACTCACACTAAACCTGCTCCTTCCCCGAGATTTCTATGATAATTGTGTAACAAATATTTTAGTTTTATAATAGTTGTTATTATTAGTTTTCTGGTAATCTACCTACAGATTCAGATTTAATTGCGTAAAGGTTATGAATTTACTACCTTCGGCACTTTTGTCATATCAATAAAAGAATAATTAATTAATCTGATTTTTTTTTATTGCTGACAGATTAGCGCTTGACTGTGATCTTACCTGATGGTAAGTGATGATACAGTCTAAGATGGAAGAGCGCTAATCTGTTAAGAGGTGATTACACAGTTTCTACACAGCATCGTACCGGAACACAAATCTCTTTGTTTGGCGGTACGTTTTTGCTGGTAGGGTGGTAACTAGCTACGGCAGAAACCTCCCACCAGTCCAGACTCAGACAAATTAGAAAATACAGTGTCCTAAATTCGTCCTACCGGGGATCGAACCCGGGACCTCCGCTAGCAAAGCGAACACACGCACCACTGCGCCAGCGAGGCCGTCAATCTGAATGATTATTAATATAATAATTATTGGCCTCATAAAGGTTATTATTCAAGCAAAGCAAATCATTTAGAATATCACACTTGGACTCACAAATTATAGTTTCTTATAACGATATGTTTTCTATAGAATAAAAATAAAATGTTAGTTTTCATGGATTTATTTATTATATTTAACAAATATTTATCAACTGTACTTTATAAAATAAAAAATTTAGCAAAAATCTGAACCGTTATAAAACTATATGAAAAATCATCCACAAAATAAAGGCAATTGATGTTTTTTTTTTAATAAAAAGCCTTCAGACCTGAAAAAATACGTGCACAATCTCTCCAACAAGTGTACGGTCGTAACGAACAATAACTTTTACATATTTATTTATTGAAGTGAAACTTCTTTAGGCGCGAGGGTAAAATTTTTACGGTAGAAACGCATGTTTAGCGTCACGAAGATGTGCAGCGTCTTTTATGCTATTTCGGTTGAAGGTTAGATAGTTTTAATATATACAAATAACATGTGGCATTTTATTTGACACACGTCATTTAATAATATTATATACTATTTTTCATAAAATATAAAATAAAAATATTTCATAAATTCACTTTTCTAAATTTTAATTAATTAAGTCTAATATTTACAAAAACATGTGGCATTTTCATTTACAATTCTTCATTTGAGATTTCAATAAATTATTTGAATTATTTTCGACACTTTCAATATTTCAGTGACAATTAAATTCATAACATATCATCCTTTCCCCTCCCTCTAAGTCTCGGAAATCTTAAGTTTTAGATTTGTATAAATAGAGACTCAAAAATTAGTTTGCTAAAGAAGTTTCACTTCTGACATGTGTACTTTGTACGCACGCACTTTTAATTTTTTTATATTACATAGTTACTAATTTTACGCATTCGAACTAATGGTCCAACTGCCTCGTTGGTCTAGTGGTTAGCATGTTCGACTACAGACATGAGGGTTGGAGTCCCGGGTAGGGCCAATTCGAAAAATTTCGAATTTTCTATAAAGATTTTCTCAATATTTGCCCGAAGTTGGGAAGTTGGCGGTGTTCTCCAACCCCATGCCTCGGAGAGCACCTTAAGCATTCGGTTCTGCGCCTGATCTCTCTGTGATCGGGTCGGATTTCCGTCACATAGGACTATGAGAGTGAAGGAATAGAAAATGCACTTGTGCACTATGTCCACCAACCTGCAGTGGAGGATCGTGGTTGGTCTACGCTCTAAAAACCCTCTCTCATATGAGTGAGGAGGCCTATGCCCAGCAGTGGGACGTTAATTTGCTCTTTTCAAGAAATTAGTCTCCATACAAACTTTCACTACTCATTTTACATTTATTAATACAATATTTTTAAAAAGGTAACGGAAGTCTTGGCTTCCTGTATAGATTTGAAAAGTTTTATTAGTAAGTAGTAGTCCATTATGCACCATTGCTGGGCACAGGCCTCCTTACTCATAAGACAGCGGTTTTTAGATCATAGTGGTGGGTACCACGCCGCTTCTACTGCGGGTAGGCTGGTACAGTACACAAGTGTATGCTAACGTTAACACAAGTGCACTCTCTATTCTTTTATTCTCATAATCTGACGTAACGTGAATTCGACACGACTGGAGAGAGATCAGGTGCAGGACCTTAACGTGCTCTCCGAATCGTAAATCTGAAACTTAGAGGGAGGGGAAATATGAAGATATATTAGGAATTTCATGAACTTAATTGACATTAAAATATAAGTGTCGAAATTTTATTGTTATAAATTTATTTCTTCGATATTTACATTAAAGTGTTTTTCGCACTATATTTTTTGACATTGCGATCGGAAAATGCAAAATTATTTAAATTTAATAATTAAAGAGAATTATTCAAATACATTTATTTTTTATTGTTCAAAAAATAACATAGTAAAATCTCTGATGTATATCTGTTTTTCTTTTGTAATATTGTGGTGTACAAAAGTAATGAACTAAAATCTCAGATGATGAATATTAAAATTCAATTTCAATTTATACAAAATCATTGTAAATTAATTATTACTATAGAAAATCGTAAATAGGATTTCATGAAATATTATCATTTTATATTTTATGCAAAATAATTTATTGTAAATAAAAATGCCGCATGTTAACTTTCAAACCGATTACCACAAAAAACGCTGCACATCTTTGTGATGATAATCACGCGTTTCGTTCGTAAAAAATTTAAAGAAATTTAACTGTAAAGACTGAATTAAAAATAAAGTTGTTGATGAAATGGTATTTCATATTTTGATATACGATCCCGTTTTGGTTTTAAAATATCTCGGTGGAGGATGGTTATGCTCCAAATTGTAATCCAATAAAATGTTTGCAGTACTTATGCGCACTCTGGCTTTACATGAGCTGGCTTTGTTTGAACACGTCCAAGAATAGGAAGCTTTATTAACTCTTGCGAAAGTATAATTGTTTATCATCAACAGTTGACCGCCTCTTGTTGAATCGACAAATTCAAATTTGATTTCTGAAATGGAATAAATAAGATTTTACTCGTATATTGAGACAGAAACTATTCATTAAAAATGATGTTCGCCTTCTACTACGTCAAATAAAGACTGTTTAAATATAGATCATTTATTGATAAGAGAAATGTAAATAAATTATACACGATTCTTCATAGTTAACCTTATGTTATCACTACCTTACATATATAAAGTTATTCAACAGGTACAAAGAACCCAACTAAACATTTTATAGACAAACGATAATCTATTGAACTTTTACATATATTACACACAAATAAATGGAGATCACTAATCATTTGGTTTATTTTAATACTCAATATCAATTTCTATGTACTACCATGTATGTATCAATTTCTACCTTCTACTTCTACGAATGTTGTTCTTGGAACTCTTCTATGATTAAACTTTTGGACCAAAATACGTTTATATTTCATAAAATTTGAAGACATTATTATTTCCAAACATGTTATGAGAATAAAGATTATGGAAGACAACAACTACGACGTATATTGTGAGTACTATTAAGTATTTATTATTTTATTAATATTATGTAATGTGTCGTACAATATTGAATGCAATAAAGAGTTTTATCTATCTTTGACAAAGCAACTTCATATTGTATTATACTAACTATTCTGCGCAGTATTACACGAAAATCTCGATCCATTGGGATTATGAGAAAATTTGTACTAACCGTACCTAAACTGTAATCTGATTAACAGAGAGATAGAGGGTAAAAGACTGTGTGTGTGTGTGTGAGAGAGAGAGAGAGAGAGAGAGAGAGAGAGAGGGTTAATAAGTGAGTACTATACTATATAGTAATTCAAAAATCAATAATGAGTTTTCTATTAAGATTTTCTCAACATCTGCCCAAAGCTGGGAAGTTGGCGGTGTGATCCACCCCCGTGCCTTGGAGAGCATGTTAAGCCGTCGGTGCTGCGTGTGATCTCTCTCCGGTCGTGTCGGATTCCCGTTACATCGGACTATGGGGAGTAAAGGAATAGAGATTGTACTTGTGTACTGTGCATGCCAATCCGCAGTGGAGCAGCGCGGTGGGTCTATGCTCTAAAAACCTTCGCTCCTCGGAGTGAGGAGGCCTGTGCCCAGTAATGGGACGTTATAGGGCTGCTACTTACTTACTTACTTTATAGTGACCTAAAGCTATTTTTTCGTTGCTTGTGTCAACGACCAATTGCATTTCTAAATAAAACCAGTTTGAAGCACATTGGGATGGTTTCAAAGTTTATATAAGGGACATAGAAGCAATTTTTAGTTTTATATATGTATATATAGATTGGAATAGTATAAGCAGAAAATTTCACTGGTCTACATTTTAATATACAGCCCCTCTTTCGTCTTATAATATTTCGGTGGTGGATGATTATGGTTGAGATCGTAATGTACTATTTCATTAGATGCATTGAAATTCACTCTGGCCTTGCAACGAGTAGATTTGCCCGAACATATCCACACATAGCAAGACTTATTGATCCTGGCGAAGGTGTAATTCTGCATCATTAGGAGTTGACCGCCACGTGTTGAACTAATAAATTTGAATGATAAATCTGAAACAATAACAATTACAACAGATTTAAAATGAACCAATTTAACAAGAAACACTATTTGATTACGTTCATTTGGATTAAATATAATCAAATAGCATTGTTCTATCTTATAAACTACAGTTGGTATCGGCCTCTGATACCCTTAGCCTCTGAACCCATTACTAATAGATACAAGAGTATTTCAAAGCAAAGTTGAAATTAAACATACAAGTAAACAGCGCATTGTAGCTTTATTTAAAAATATTTCAAGAACACATTACAAAAGGCACTTTTAATAATGAAAATAAACATAAAACCCTCTAAAATTATCAGAAACTATTAAATTAAATTCATAGTAAATGTTTTTATCGATTTAATCTCATTCTTTGCTCCTACTTTAAATAGTAAATAATAATATAAGAAACAGACATGGCAAACGTTAAGGCATTTTGTTAACACTATATCCAAATTGATAATTTAGTGATTATGATCTATGTTATACTTCATTATGTTATAATATTTATCTAAAAACACTCTCGCCGGGCATTTCAATGACTTCCTCTTTGAGCAATACCAGCATCTCGACCCCCAGCTGTCGGAGAAAGTGTAATTCTGGAAGAACATTACCGACTTTCCATTGTTTGTAACGATTTCGTAAAAGCAGTCTAAAAAAATAAAATCAATTAAACTTCACGTAAATGCGATAAATTTGCTATCGGCTTTAAGTAATTCTATTCATTACTGATAGACTATAAGCCCATGGAAAAAATTAACCAGTGAAATGAACCAACGGGAATAACGCTTAGAAGGCTGTTACTATATCATAAAATAAATTTAAGCACTATGTCGTCATTTCTGAGCGATACAAGTGAGTACGTGAGTAATTTTTTTTTTTTTTTACTATTTATAACGTACGGCTATAAGGTACAACGGCAATATTTAATACCATTATATATAAAAAAGTTACCCTATTTCAGAGTTATTACTGCTGTAAGATCATAAATTTATATACGGCAACTTTTTGTTTGATATTATGTTAGGCTTGTTGAAAAAATACCGACACATCGATAAATCGATATTATTTTTTTAATATACCGTTATTTTGGAGCGATATTTAATATTATGATATATCGATGTATCGATATAAAATTCCAAGTATCGAAAAGGTATGAAAATCGATTTTTTTCTACAATAAAAAATAGCAATACTTTTTATACTCCCTTCTTTGTTACAAATTATATTTAATGTATGGTTTAGTCGGTGATCGACTGGTTTTGCCGTTTACAATTTTAAATTAAAGTTGGCAACTTAATCTGTCAATTTAAACTTTAACTGCCCGTCGGTATTGTATCCTGATGTATCGATATATCGATATTTTTTAATAAAAATATTTATATAGATATTGATATATATCGATACTTCATTGCATTTCCAACATCTCTATGTCATGTTATTAAATATTATGTTGTACCTTATAAATGGTAATAAATTAAAAATATTACCATAAAAAATAATTATTTACTCGTGTACTCGACTGTACCGCTGTACTGTACTGCTCAGAAATGACGACATAGCGCTCAAAATTATTTTATGATATATTTACAGCCTTCTAAGCGTTATTCACATTGGTTCATTTCACTGGTTAGTTTTTTCCATGGGCTTGTAGTCTATAGCTGCTCTGTGACGTCACAAGCATAATTTCCGGAATCAATACTTGTTTACCCTCTACAGTACGAAAGGAGAAATCGAACTCAGCTTCATAGTTTTAAAGGTCGTGTCTGAAACCATTTTCACGTAATGCCTCAAATGAAATCGATATAGAAAGAAAAAAGTTGCAATTTTGATGATTGTATCATCTCGTTTCGCAAACTAGATCATCATCTTTTTTAGTCATATAAGTGTATATATAAGTAATAAATCATTTATAATATAATTGAAACACTGTCTTACAAAATTAGGTTTTTATACTAGACTCCACATATGCAGGGGGCATCGATTTGTCGTGTTTTATCTTTTATTTCTAATTATATTAGAGCAATAGCCACTAAAGTTTATTAAAAACAGTTCTAAATGAAAGCCATTTTAAACTAATAATAAAATTTAAAGGCTTTATTACCGTAATACATAGTTACAATAGACATTTAAAGTCTTAAAAACTACTCATTATTAAACTATCAAATTTACAATAAACATTTTACAAATATGGATAAAAATCATTTAAAATATATACAGGTTTTATTGTGCTCATGTTGTAAGATTCAATTGTGATATATAATATGTTTTGTCGACGTAAATAAAAAAGTCAGATCAAATCAAAACAATTTTTTTACCCAAAGGCTTACCAAGCTTTTTAAAAGGTCTTGTCTGTTCGTTGGTTAAAAATCTACCACTGGTTCGGTGAAATGATTATATCAAATCTTAACTGCAGTTTGTTTTCATCTTACTTCGTCTAATCTATATATTATTATTATTCTTTATAATAGGCTACACAGCTTTCGCTGATGGGTCCATATCAATTTTAGTGCATCGTGCTTTTTGCCATTTCTGCGCTTGCCCAGTCTATTCTTGAACTGATTTAGCGATCTCGCAGTCACCACACTCTCAGGCAATTTGTTCCACTGGTGTACAACTCTACCATTACTGAGAAAGTGCTTAAATGGGTTTGATTATGCTCGCTTATACCCGAGTTTAAAATTGTGACCTCTTAGCTTGGGGTTACACTTTTTATAAAATACTTCATCAAACCCTGATACGTTGTAGAAACCGCTCATGATTTTGTAAACTTCTATGAGATCTCCTCTTTCTCGCCTACTCTTAAGGGTACTGATTCCAAGTTTTGCAAGCCTTTGCTCATATGTAAAATTTTTTAATTGTCGTGGCATTTTAGTAGCTATATAATAATAATAATAATATATACTATATATATATATATATATATATATATATATATATATATATTTACATAATAATCAATGGCTGTTCGTTAATTTTGGTTTTGAATTATTTGCGGAAATCCAGGGAAGGTTTAAAAGGCGAAAATATGAAAAAAATGCTAGAAATATAGTAGAAACAATAACTTCGCTTTCCCTTAGAAACTAATTCTAAATGTCAAACGTTTGCTGTTTGTCCCGTCGTTCAGAAATCATTTTTGACATTTTATATTGACAACAATTTCTGATCGCAACTGCAATATTTCACAGTCTTTGGCGGGGATCTGGGAGTAAAGATCGCGTTTCTTTGATTATTTTTGTAACGGTTAAGTTTTAACCACATTTCCAACTAAAGTTGAAACATTTTGTGGTTTGATCCACCTCCGTGCCTCGGAGAGCATTTTAAGCCGTTGGTCCTGCACCTGATCTCTCTCCGGTCGTATCGGATTGCCGTCACATCGGAATATAAGAGTGAAGGAATAGAGAGTACACTTGTGTACTATGCCTGCCAATCCGCAGTGGAGCAGCGTAGTGGGCCTATACTCTAAAAAGCCTCTCTCATATGAGTGAGGAGGCCTGTGCCCAGCAGTAAGACGTTAATGGGCTGCTACTTACCTTTTTACTTTATTCAGCTTTTTATTTATTGAATCCGAGGCGGTGCGAAATTTATCTGCTCAGCTAGTAAATAATAAAATCAGTGATTTTTATGCCCTTAACTTGAATCAAGATATCTCCAATATGAACAATATTTTTTGTCGAACTACCTACTAGGTTACACATTATCTATTAACCTATTGACTTAAACTTTATTTTATCACAAATATTTTACAATAAATCATGATTACTTATTTTAATTATTTTTTTACAGTTTAAAAATGCTGATTTTATTTCTAGTCTCAGTGCTAGTTACTAAAACATACGTATTATGTGAGATTTAATTACAAATACGTACAAATGCACACCCCCATATGAATATTATATTCGACCTGCAACCGTTATACGCATATACCAATAGCAAGGGAGCCCAAAAGGGGATTTGCGCATCAGAAGATCCTATAGGGATAAACCTTGCACCCGGTAATTTACTCCTACGAAATATAAACCCTTATTATAGGGGGGTTCGCAAAAGGTAGCCCAGTGCGTCAGATAAATCGTCAGAGATATCTTCTTCTTCTTCTTTGATTTATGGCTCTTTATACTGCTTTATATTAATAGCAGTAATTCTGCCAATGTCGGCATAGTGGAGAAGACAGCATGAATGAGATTATATCAATTGACATATAGTGGAAGTGATCTGCTTGCATATGTTACGATAATAGAAAAACCATGGCTTAATTGGGACTGTTGGAGTGATTTATAACATTTGGCTATGCGAAAATTTGCGGACCATTGATTATTCCATGTCTCATGAAGATTTACATGGGCAAGGGACATTAAATCTCTAGAATAATTTATGTATTGAGTCATTGTGCCAGATCTAATAGCTTCTTTTGCCCACATGTCGGCGCTTTCATTTCCTGCTATGCCACAATGGCTTGGGATCCAAGCCAAAACTATCTCTAAACCTTGGTTAAAACAGTAATGTAGGTTCTCTTTTATTTTTAAAATCACTGGAGAGTTCTGGTATTTTGCTTTAAAGATACTTCTGGTCAGAGCTTCTAGGCAACTTCTACAGTCAGAAAAGATTATAACTTTCCTAAGGTTATGTGATTTAATATATGATATAGCTTCCAAGATTGCAACTGCTTCTCCAGTAAAAACTGATGTCTGAGGCGGACATTTTAAATTTAAAACTATTTTATACTTTGGCATCCACATTGCGACACCTACATCCCCATTTGCNTGTGTGTGTGTGTATGCGTGTGTGTTTTTGCAAATATACTAAACCTTAACCTAACTATTTATTAAGCTGCTGTTAATAATAGATGTTCTGTTTTTATATAATTTAAAGTTAATAAAAATTGTGTGGTGGATCGTTTTACTTCTGTACGTTTCATTGGGTAAATTTTTAATATTTTATGGAGTTTATTATACTATTATACTTAGATTTAAATATGACACTTTTTTGAGTGTCCTTAACACTTTGAATATCTGACACGATCGAATAACTTTATTTTTGTTTTATTACCTATATTCAGTTTAATGTGTATAGGTGATCAGAAACTCCAAGCCCGTATACCCTATGAAATTCTGACGCGATCGATTATTTCCATGTAACTTCCCCCCCCCCCCCCCC